>JBBPRH010000191.1:0-41241 GCA_038092915.1 Boletus pseudopeckii
AGGTCGGGGATGGACTGGACGTCCTTGAGAAAGAGGTCGTGGAGGACGCGGGCGGCGGCATGGAGGGCGGGGAGGTCGACGAGGGGCGGGAGGGCGCGTGTCTGCGTCATCGTCGGAGGGCACGTTGGAGGCAAATTTAGCGACTCTGTTTTCCAACAACGCGTCCAACTTTTTTTCCCACGACCCGATTTGGCAACAAGGCTAGTAACTGCAAACTCTACTAATTCCCACTTGATAAAACACTTGACAATCGCATAGCAATCTCTACTAATTCCCACTTGATAATCTCTACTAGGTCAGTTGATTCCCGCAACTGTTGCTGTGGTTACAGCCTTGCCCGAGGCGTTCACGTGGGCAGTGGCTGGGTCAGGCCGCCAGCTGTGGCGACTAAAAAAGGCAATAAGAGTGATCGCGACCCACGACCCGATTTGGCAAAAACAGTGATGACGCACCGGGCGCATATATAAAGAGCGGGTCCACACGAGACACTACCAACTTTCTTTCCTTCCCTACTCTCATTATACCGGTGCTGGCACCTACTTTGTCATGATTCTCGCCTGGTTCTGCAGGGAATTTCTCGCCCCACGACGTCTCGTCTTCAATGTCTTGTTCTACGGAGCTCAGCTCGGCTGGTTTGCACTCGGCTGGTATCTTCAGGTCTCTTGTCCCCCACCCTCTTTCCCCTCCCACGCTTACCCTCCCTTAGCAAGCCGACAAGAAGCTATCCGCCCTCAATGGCCTCTTGTGGTCCGTCTGGACCTCCAGGGGCGCTGGCCTCACCCTCGCCTTTAATGCCGGTCTCCTTCTCATCCCCATGTTGCGCAACCTCGTCACCTTCCTCCGCCCAAAGTTAGTCCGGCTCTTCCCCGCAGACGAAAACATTTGGTTCCACCGTCAGGTCGCCTACTCCATGGCATTTTGGTCCGTGGTGCACACAACCGCCCATTATGTCAACTTTCTCAACATCGAACTCACCCGTAAGTTCACCTCACTCCACCGCTCTCTCCCACAACTCACCCCCCGGTAGAGGTTCGCACAGAGTCTGCCCTCGACATCCACTACACCCAGGCTGGCGGAATCACTGGCCACTTCATGCTCCTTATCATGGTCCTCATGTACACAACCGCTCACCACAAAATTCGTAATCAGTGCTTCGAGGCCTTTTGGTACACTCACCACCTCGCCTTCTTCTTCTTCATCGGTCTCTACACACACGCTACCGGTTGCTTCGTCCGCGATTCCGTCAATCCAGACTACATTTCGTCATTCCCTTTCTACTCCACCGAACATTGTCTCGGCTACGAGAGTTGGAGGTTCATCATATGGCCAGGAATCGCTTACTTTGCAGAGCGCATGTACCGCGAATACCGTGCAAGGAGACAAACTAGGCTTTCAAAGGTCCTCGTTCACCCGAGTGGCGCCATGGAGCTCCGTATCGTAAAACCAAGCTTCAAGTACACAGCCGGCCAGTGGCTCTTTATCCAAGTTCCTGAAATATCCGGCTTCCAGTGGCACCCCGTACGTACCTTCTTACCCTTCCACTTGACGCTCCTTTTATCTCCTTCCAGTTCACCATTACATCCGCACCCGAAGACCCATATGTCTCCGTACACATCCGCCAGGTCGGTGACTGGACGCATGCTCTTGGCGAACGTCTCGGCTGCGGGCCCTCGGTCGTGGCCGCAATGACAAAAGCAGCCATGAAGGGTGTTGATAAGGACGAAGCACAGGACTGCGGAACCCGCGGTGATTTTGTCGAGCTCGAGCCCTCTTCCCTCGCTCGTCCTCTCCCTCAAGTTCGCATCGACGGTCCCTATGGTGCCCCTGCAGAGGACGTCTTTGATAACGAGGTTGCCGTGCTCATCGGTGCCGGTATCGGTATGTCCCCATTCACTCCCTCCATCATTCCTTAGCTTACCCAATGTCCCTCGTAGGTGTAACTCCCTTCGCGTCCATTCTGAAACACATTTGGTACCGTCAAAAGAAAGGGAACCTCGGCTCTCTCCGTCGCGTCGAGTTCTTCTGGGTTTGTCGTGATGCACCCTCCTTTGGCTGGTTCCAATCCCTCCTCCAAGAGGTTGAAGCCGCTCAATTCGACCGTGAGTATCGTCACCAAGCTCGATATGTTCCTTGCTCATCCTCCCTTGCAGCCAATTTCCTCCGCATCAACATCTACTTGACTCAAAAGATCGACGAAAACATGCTTTGGAACATTGCGGTCAACGACGCTGGTGCCGAATATGACCCTCTGACGCTGCTCCGCACCCGCACCATGTTCGGCCGCCCAGACTGGAAGAGCATTTACCGTCGGATTCGGGAGGCAATCGAAATTGGTCAGTACCTGCCCGGTAGTACTGGCCAGCTCAAGACCAAAGTTGGCGTGAGTTCACGTTCCGCATCTCGTTTGAAGAGATTTTAAATACTGCCACAGACATACTTCTGCGGGCCCGGCGTGCTGGCCAAGGCCATTAAGGAGGCGACATTGCAACACACCAGCAACAACGTCGAGTTTACATTTGCAAAGGTTTGACCGTTGTCCATATTTTCGTCGTTCACTGGTTTGACTGTGCAATCCAGGAACACTTTTGAAGCGGCCCGCGGTCGCACAGGATACCCATCATTCCCATGGTGGCGACGGATGTGATTACGATCTAGTAACTTTACCTTGTCGCTGGTCATTTGTGAATACGATCACATGTTGCCAATGTCTCTGTAACCGTCGTGCGGTCAACGATGCCCGTGTACAGAAATCAAGTCTCATATCAAGGATACGGAAGTAAAACAAAAATAGCGAGCGACAACTCAGTACTCAGTCTTCAGTCTCACTGTCCTCGATGACGATCGGGTTCCCATGTGTGCCGGAAGGAATAGGTATATTATTCGATGGTGGAGGCAGCGAAAGACCCGGTTGCCCAAAGAACTCAGAGCTGTCCGATGCTACGCGGCCAGGCGTTGTAGCGATGGGAGGCGTGGCAGGTGATGAAGGTGACTCCGGAGATGGGTGTGAAAATGCATGCGATGCTGTGACGCCTTGTTGCGGGGGCCGATGAAAAACGGTGTGTTTATAGGAACTTTGATTGGATTGAGTGGCGGCATCAGGTTGTGGCTGGAAACAGGTGACAAGCATGTAATTCAGGGAACACGACGACGGTGATTTTACACAGCCGACTCCGTAGAAATTTACCCACCGAAGGGAGCCAGTTCTGAGATAAGGCAAGTCGCTTGAAGCTGGGCTGGGAAGCTTGCGTTGTATTTGATGGTACCGTGTCCTCATCATCAGATTCGCTGTCCATGGTAAGATCAATCGCCAGAGACGGTGATTTCTGAGGTTCGGGTGCAGGAAACTCGTGGCTGTGAAGGCGCATCTCGGGGGGACTCGGAAGCTTCGATTTTTTGGTCGGCCAGCACAGCTTAACCTTGGCTTTTGATCTCATCCGGCTGATGATACGCTGTGCCACTGACTATCACGGTCAGAAGAAGCAAATTGGCAAAAGTACAGCAATGCATTACTCAGCGTGCTCCGCGGGGAACTACGGCCGCTAGACAGTTTGATTTTCTTGAATAACGAGGTACTCGCGGGGTCAAGCGAGCCTCTATGCCGCTTGGTCGATAGAAAGATGTTCCGGTCTGAGGTCGTAAGGCTGTCCAAGTGGATCAGCACGGAGACCTGATCAACATAACGAGCATGGTTTACCATTTATCGTACGATTCCCGAGCGGCAGCAATCAAAGGCGCGTACTGCTCCTGAACCCATGCGCAAACATCGGCAAAACCACGTTCCAAGTAGAGTGCTGCAACAATTACTTCGAACGAATCTGCTACGGCTTTCGTACCATGAGACTGTGATGGGAGCTCGTACGCGCCCGCCTTGACCATGAGATGAGTGAATGTTGCGTTGGTGTTTACAGCGGAGCGTATATTCTAAAATGTGAATAAAAATGGTGATTCCAGCTGTGCTGAGACCACGACTCACAGTGTACAAGCCAGGCGCCCCATCCGGGAAGAGGCGGTAAAGGCATAACGCTACGGAAAGGTGCATGACAGCGTCACCGACAAATTCCAATCGCTGTTTCTCGTCCGCACTAGACGATACAATAGATTCCCAGTCTGAAAGCTTGGGTAACGAGAATGAATAGTTGGGGTCATTGATGGTTGCAACAATCGCATTCTGAAGAGTACCGTGGATACTCGGCCCTTTCTTGAGTTTGACCATGATGATCTTGACCGATGTGTGTGGAAGATGCTGACCCACAATGAAAGAGGTAGAAGCGTGACGGCAGGTCAACTCTGATACTACAAGCTTACCTCTGGACGATGGACTTGCAGCACAACGTAACTTAAAGAGGGATAGCAGAATTGTAGTTATTAAACAGAGGGCTGAAACAAACAACACGTCCACAACTGCCACCGAGAACCAGTGACCGAATTAAGCCCCAAATTTACAACTCGTCCTGCACTGACGGAATAATCCAAGTCGACACAACACGGCGGGAAGTTTTGACGCAGAAAAACCCTACAAACTGGCGTAGATTGAGGATGAGTGTTGGCAACGCGTAGGATTTTTCTGTTGGATTAGGCGAATCAGTCCATGTTAATTGTATCGATACTGCTGATGACAAACACTGGCAACTGGCACTTACTTATACTATCAGTACTTGACGCGACCTTGGAACCATGTCGGCTGCTACACCAGCCGCATCATCATCAGGTGGTGTCTCACCTACGACTGTAGGCCCACAAGATTCAAATTCGATCGATCGCCTGGTCCTGGAGTACCTCCGCACGCGAGGTCACAGGCGCGCAGAGGCTGCCCTTCTCGAAACGCTCGAGGCTGGGACCACAGATGATGTCGAAAAGACCCTCTCCTCCGATGAATTAGTGAAGACTCTAGCAGTTTTTGCACAGAAACCTTCACGTCCAGGGGAGAACGTTTTGAAGGACAACGCCAATGTCCTTCAGGAATTGACGACTATGGGGAATCCTCCCAACATACAGAACCTTATCGCAAGTCTGGGTGGTGTCGGCGCGGAGGACATACTTTCTGTCGACCCCACTGACAAGCAGGAGGGCTTCAAGGAACTCGAGGCATGGGTTGAAGGTTCCTTAGATATGTACAAGGTGCGCGTCCTCACTCTCTGATTGTGCTCACCCTGACGTGCATGTTAAGCCCGAGTTTCGCCCAATACTGTACCCCATCTTTTGTCACTTCTACCTTGATCTCATCCAGAAAGGTTGCAAAGAAGCTGGTGGGTGATTTATTTATCGTAAACGTACGAGACTCTCAAACATTGGCGCGAACTCGTCAGCGATACGGTTTTATTCTACATTCGCTCCCGCACTCGCGCCGAGCCACAACTCAACACTTCATCACCTCTCAACTCTGCTTCTACCTTCTCATGTTCAGAATGATCCCTTGGCACAACGGTTTCTCAACGAAAAATATATAATCAGAATGAGCCGTTCAGGCTTCAGTCTTCTTGTAGGGTGGTTGACAGAGGGCGTTGGCGGTGAGGCGCTCGGGGCTGGTGAAGGCTTTGCTGGTGAAATGGGAAAGAGGGGGAGAGCGGCAGTCATGCGTGTGGTGAACAATCATCTGCGATTCGACGGTGAACGAGTCCTCTCATCCCCTGCAGTTTTCATCCTCATCTCTTCACAGTGACTTCCGCCAGTACAACTACTGTGTCTCCAAACGCATGGGAAGAATCCACTGGGCTTCTTTCATCGCTTATTCCTAAAAGCACTCAGGCTATGAACGCCTCTGCCATCCCTAACCCGAATACATTTAATGCCTCGAAAGGGGAATTGAAACTCGGCCCTCCTCCAATTTCAGAAGATCTGCGTGCAGAAACGGAACGCGTCCTCCGAGAGCAAGCAATGTTGGACAGAGATCCTAACGCACAATATGACATACATTTTTCTCGACCACCAGCCGTTCCAGGTGTCATTTCACCAACCGAAGCAGATATGCTTCCCCACCCACCTACGTTTAAAACAATTGATGTGCAAAGGGAAGTAGAGAAAGTGCGTGACGCAAGGAAACGCATACGACTTGAGCCATCCGCTCTCACTTCTGTGGACCTTGGTTCCGCACAAGGCGCAGCTGCGCGAGCTCGAGCTTTGCCAAGTATCTGTGCGTATACGTTGCATGACGTGGGAGAGGGGTACGTCTTCTAGACTTGGGGTTCACAGCACAATGAAGATAGATGATGACAGTGCCCCGTGTTGCGTTTTCTCCCCTGATATTACGCTTATGGCAGCTGGCTTCTCGGAAAGTTATATTCGCTTATGGAGCCTGAAGGGTAAAAAACTTGGAAGGTTGCGGAACGACGGATCACCTGATTCGGCAAGGAATTGTAAGTTGCTTGAAGTCTGCATGGGTCCCCACATCTGAATTTTGCACCTGCAGCTAGTATCTCCAGACTGAGAGAGAGAGAAGGCACTACGACTCGAAAATTGGTCGGACACAGTGGAACAGTTTATTCTCTTTCTTTCGATCCCCTCGGAGGCTCTGCGGTACCTCCGAGATATCTCCTGTCTTCGTCGGCGGACGCCACGGCTAGGCTCTGGTCACTGGACACAATGACAAATGTCGTCGCATACCGGGGTCATCAACAGCCGGTCTGGGATGTGCAGTGGAGCCCCATGGGCATATATTTTGCGACTGCTAGTCGGGACCGGACCGCTAGACTTTGGTCCACGGATCGGACGTCGTGTCTGAGGATCTACGTGGGACATTTGAGTGATGTTGATGTAGGTAGACCGGTAATCCTCTATATTTTACTGACTTATCCGCTCAGTGTGTCCGTTTCCATCCCAACTCGTTATACCTGGCGACCGGATCGAGTGACTGGACAGCTCGCCTGTGGGACGTCCAACGCGGCACATGTGTACGAGTATTCATCGGGCATCAAGGAACGCTCTCTACGCTAGCGCTTAGTCCAGATGGTAGGTATCTCGCTAGCACAGGGGAGGACCTCGCTATCAATCTCTGGGACTTGGGGTCTGGTAAGCGAATCAAAAAAATGATGGGTCACACGGCATCCGTGCACTCTTTAGCGTTCAGCGCAGAGTCATCGATGCTTGTCAGCGGGGGTGCAGACTGGACAGTACGATGCTGGGATGTCAAAAGCGCTGGTGGCCAAACCAAACCACGAGAAAACGGAATGGATGAAAATTCCGGGCTTCGCGCGGATGAGGATGAAAACAGTGAGACGTACGTGCCAGAGTTCACCGTGTCAGTCGTCAATTTGGTGTATTTACATCGGTTGTAGTTCCGACTTACTCGCAACCTTCCCCACGAAGCGAACTCCCATAAACCAGGTTCACTTCACGCCACGCAATCTTTGCCTGGTGGCGGGTAACCACCTTACTCCGGAATCGAGATAAACTTGTATTTCGAGATATCCGTATCGAGAGTCCGCGTCCACGCAACCTGGTTGCTTGTCGACAAGTATATCATAGTATCCGGGCACGTAACCCCTTACAAATGGTTTTAGCCACCCTTTTTCTTGTCTCACTTTCATTATTGGATGAAAAATGGATTGCTGATGACTGTAAAATGCGTCCCTGTATTCTTCCGAGGTGCGGTCGCTGGCTGGACTCGTTCAACTCGACCGAGCGATCTGAACTCTTCCAGCGTCTATTCCCAACTACTGTCTCCTTGACCTTTGACATTCGTGGCCAGTTTGGATCTCTCAGTGTCCACTCTTGTCGAAGGTCCATTGCAGCATAGTTCTAAATGGGATTGGCGTGATAATGAAGGGGTCACGTGACCCTTCGAATGTACACATGTAACCCGCTCATAGCTCATTCATTGCCACTCAAGATACCTGAGCCCCGCACGTTTTACCCAGGTATCTCTCTCAACTCACCGCTCTGTCGACCCCTTAGCAGCTCTCATCGTTTTCAGATGGATGCCATGGAAGAAGATCCCATAATAGCGACTAGTTCCTCCTTCCCCGCAGGAGTGCTCGATGTACAGGGTACGCCGAACTATGCACCCCCTCCGTCTTGTACGCTACTATCGCATGTCCTGTACATGTCCATGTCACTGATTCATTACTTTTACTCCCCCGTCGTATCTTCGCATCCCACACGCCCGGTGTTTAGCGGCGCCGATACCGACAAGCTCCCGCGAATTTCGAGACGTTCAAGTCAAAGTGCACATAAGAAGACCAGAAAAGGACTCTTGGGTATACCTTGGACGTGCGCTCGTCTCTCAAGAGATCGCTGGACAGTCATCACGTGTCGGTATGAACCCATCTCCTCTTGCACGAGCATCGTGTTGATCCCCACATGGCCAGTGGTACGTTCCATGTCATCTGGTAAAGTCATGGTTTCGTTCGGCGAGGTAAGTGATCCATACGCTCCTCGTCTCTCCTCGCTTTATTGAGGGGATGAGTTCAGTTGTCGGACTTGCAAGCCGAGAAGCGCGGTAATTTCGTCGTTATCGGATGCGTGGAAGGCGCCCGTGTCGTGTCATGGTCATTGAATGTGTGTTTTGTTTGCGACGCGTTCGTGGCACGTGTTTGACTGGGAATATATCAGGCCTTGAATAACTCCGACACCCTTCGTTTGCTCGCAAGTATTGAGCTTGCGTGCTACAGGTGCAGGCTTGCACTTATCGATCCCCGAAACCATGCCAAGATGCGCAGACGCCTTGAACGCGTTATCAAGGACGACAAACGCAGGAGACACAAGCGACGTAAGGATCAAGATGCCATGATTGATGCATTCTCCAGGCAGAATCTGGATGAAGGTGACATGGTACCAAGTTCGTGACGCTCATTTGGGAGCGGTTGGACGATGCCAACATATTCAAGGACTGTAGTTGACTGGGCCTCGACTTAGGGCTCTTCTCGGGCTGTACCAGGTTGTACCCAGTATTGTATTACTTACCGATCGTCTATTGTAGTCCCAACCCAGACGTACGACGGTGTTGTATTACTTTCTCTTCCTTGATGCTTTCACACTTTCATAACTAGAGGCGTGCTGAAATGCAATATCTGCTAAGTTTCATGCCCCTGGGGAAGGGGAGGGGGTTTACAGAAACGCCTGCTCGACCGAAGAAAACAAACGAATGGACGACGGGCCCAACGCAAGAAATAAATATTCCAGATATTCAGCAAATCGACACATTTTTTCCACGAAATGTGGGTTCCCATCATAAAACCGGAGTGGTGCCTGTCCCGGCATCGGTAATGTAGGAAAGTGCAGTTTACAATACAGAAACCCGCTCGAGAGGGATTACTCTGGTGGAGGATGGGGAGTGGACTGTTGTGATTCGTCTGCAAGTTGCCCAGGTGAATGGGCGAGATTGGTAGACGACAGCACCGATGACACCGATCTCTCTCCTGTATGTCTTGGCACAGTTGCTCGTCGCTCCGAGTATTGCGGGGGGAGTTCAACAACCCCAGCTTCATTTCCGGGGCCATGATCTTCAGCATCAGTGTGAAGAATAAAGCGGGTAGGGTGATAAATTGTCATCCCAGCTTTCCGGCGAGCGTTCGATGACATGGATGAACTGGCAACCTCGCCAGATGCCGCAAAGCTCTCTGTATTTGAGTTTGCTCGAGAGTGTCGTCGGTGTGTATAAGGTAGTTCTGATACATGGACCGAGGGAGCTGTCGGTGATGTTGAAGATGAGCCTGGTATAGTTTGGGGAGCCAGGTGGCTGACAGAATCTATTTGATATGGGAAGGGATATATTGGGGGGTGTTGGAAGTTATCGACACCAGGGTCGAGCTCCACCGAGTTTGGACGACGCGAATTCCATGCCGGTGCGAGTCCGTACGATGAACGTCCGTAACGATGGCGTTTTAAGTAGAATATTGCTAACGCGACAATAGCTGTGACAGCAACAACTGCACCAACTGCTACTCCGACAATGGTACCCGTGGAGACGCCGGAGGATGTTTGCGTAGGGGGTGATGTGGAGGAGGTAGCTGCTGAAGTTGACGAGGGAACGGAACTCACGGTGGAGGTGGGCGAATTAGAGGTGAGACAGCTGGCGTTGTTGGAAAGGGCGACCACCTCGGTGTCAGAGGACCCGCCTGAGCGACCCTGGGCGTCGGTCATTGTGAAAATAATCGTAGTTCCAGCTGCGACGTCGGCATTCCATGTAAAGCTCGTTCCTGTTGAAGGAGGGTATAGGAAGAACGAGTTTCCGTCAGGAATGAATCCCTAGATGCAAACGAAATATTAGCAACGGAAGGACCGAATGTTCAACGGAACTGACCGTGATTGTAACGGGCAAGATGGCTCCATCATACTGGTTGAAGGTGTAAGGACTAATGTCCAAGTGAGTTTCTCGAATACGAAGGATTAAGATATTCGGCATACCTGCATTGTTCTAGCGAAGATGGCAGACTGAAAGAAAATGGAAGAGAAGGACTGGAGGTATTACAGGAAGCGCCTTCGACTGGCGCTCCTACAGTGATCAAGTTGGATGTTCCACCGGTTCCAAAACCGGTTGCATCGGACATGGTCAACAAAAATCTGGCTCCTTGAAGGAATGGAATGGGCGAAACTTGATACGAGCCCTGATTATTTTGAAACGCTGTCGATGGGACAGATACGTTCCTTGGAATGTCGAAGACCTTACGATATGGGCTGAGGGCAACAACAATTTCCCTGAGGTGGGCGACTCACAGGTATCAGCATGATTTGGAAGGGAGCTTGACCCTCTACCGTTCGAGCATATTGACATGGAGTCATCAAAAGACTGCTGCGCTCACTCACCTGTCCAGGTAACATCTAGAGAGCCACATTGGGTTGGCGGCGACCCAAGAGTTACACTAAACGATAGTGCAGCAGAAAAATATAAAGCAAAGTATAAGAACGATGGTATAATGGAACGAAGCATACTCAAACGATGGAGGAGAGCTTGGCAGGAAGCTCTCCTCGAGGGGACGCTTAACTATGGGGATAAAACGCCTTTTCGCGTGGGGCCACCATGATTAAGTCAGCAAAACCTGACAGCTACAGCCCGCCGGCGCGATGTGACGATGAGGTAGAAACCGTCATCAGATAATGCGGTTGGGTGAGTCTCCTTGCCGACATACTCAACGCAGTGAAGCTGGGCTGTTCATAGCAAGGTGGTCATTGACATTACTTGGGTGCAAGGCCAGTTAGTATCTTTAATCCGAGAAATTTAACACTGCATACGTAAAAAGTTTCACCAGAGGGAGCCGGGTTCTCGCAATAAGCGGGTTGCCACCTCGGCAAAAGAGAGGTGCCATCGTGTCCGACTCAATTGGTCGAAGGCACCACAATTGAGTCGCCGAATCAAATTACGGGAGTTCCCGTGCACTGGGTCCTCTCACACGGACTGGCCTCCTCGCTGTCAACAGCGTCAAGAAAACCCGCGTCAAGGTGCGTTTGCTCGTCCGATAGCACATTTCTCGTCCATAGGATCAACCCTTACGCCGTTGGTGCATGGGCATTGAGATCGCACGCGAGTCAATCCCGGTGCAGGTTGGATGGGCTCAGCAGAGTTGGATGGATCCGGACTCCCCTTCGGCTTGGAGTTGACTCTTTCTTTTTTCGCAGATAAGAGATGGGTTTCGCACACAACAACGGTTCGTAGTCGATATACTCATACCTCGCCGACGGTGGCCTGACCTTGGCGTGTGTATCCTAGTTCTTCACGGTAACCACTTCCGCAAGGATTGGCAGCGCCGTGTGCGCACATGGTTCGATCAACCCGGCCGCAAGCTTCGCAGACGTACAGCCCGCAAAGTCAAGGCTGCCAAGCTCGGCGTCCGCCCTCTTACACTTCTCCGCCCTGCTGTCCGTGCCCAGACTGTTCGCTACAACCGCAAGCTCCGTGAAGGCCGCGGGTTCACTTTCGCTGAGCTTAAGGAGGCAGGTATCAACCGCAAAGAGGCACGTGGTGTTGGTATCGTTGTTGACCACCGGAGGAGAAACTTGAGCGAGGAGGGCAAGGCTCTCAATGTCGAGCGGTTGAAAGCCTACAAGGCCAAGCTGGTCGTCTTTCCCCGAAAGGCATCCAAGCCCAAGAGGGGTGACTCTACGGTTGGTGTTCAGGCAGTCGAATATAAACCCAATTATCTGAACATGATGTCAGGGTGACGATCTCAAGGCCGAGACGACACGGGTTACTCTTTCTCTTCCCGAACCATATGTTCACGAACCCCCCCGCAAAATTACGAACGAGGAACAATCATTCGGAGCCTACAGAACTCTCCGCATCGCTCGTGCCAATGCCCGATATGAGGGTATACGCAAACTACGGGCTGCAAAGGTACGCCAAAACCTAATCATAATCAGTCGCTTAGCAGCATTCAAATCACCCTTATTATCTAGAAGGAAGAAGAGGAGGCCAACAAGAAGAAGTAGAAATTTTGACTTGCTCTATATCTTGCACCTCTTATGTCGCACTTTATGGTCACTCTCCTGTATACTCCCAAAATCCGAGCGCATTCAGCATATGTCTATGTCCTAGGTATCCCCTATGAGCGCAATCCGTGTTTTTGTTCCATCACATCATGTGTCCATGAATCTTTTAGATTGATGAGGGTATCTAGTAGTCCGGGATGAATGTCCAGGGGTTGTCGCGAATGATAAATATGTATGCAACAAAATACGGGGTTGAACCAGCCATCAGCCTGCCTTCTTCACGATTGCTTCCTGAATTTCTTTATCTGCAACCACCCCAATGAGGCGGACTTGATCCGCAACCGCCTTGAGAACATTCAACACCTCCCCATTGCCCTTCAAGAAGCCAAACTCAGCGTAGACGAGCCCCTGCTCCTTGGCGTATTGTTTCACCAGTATGCTGGCTTCACGCAAGTTGTGACGCGGAAGACGAGGGAAGAGATGATGAGTGACCTGAAGGTGAAGGCCACCGTGGACGAAGGAAAGGTATGAGGGACATATAACATCGGTGGTCGTCCTGAGCTGGCGATGGGGAAAAGACTCCGTAGGACCGAGGTCTGCCGTAGACATGGAGAAATGTGAAAGCACAATCTACAAAGAAGGTTTGCAGTGAGTAGTGCGTGATCTCGTCGGCAGCTTCACGCACCTGGACATGGAGAGGACTAGTGACTACGTGAGAGACGATGAGGTAGATCAACGCGTTAGTCCACGTCCCGCAACCCTTGAGCAGTGCACCAAACCAACACCAAAAGAAGGCAACACCAATGACCTCGAGCCACCATGACCATCTGCCACCCCTCGCCTTGCGGGTATCGAATGCTTTTCGGATCAAGAAGCCATAGGCGTTTGCGTAGAGGTTAAATCTGCCAAAAGCGAGGACGATGTAGAAAAGCTTATGTTGGAAGGAGACGAGGACCGCCGAGAAACGGTCAAAGAGCATGGTTCGTCTGTAGTAGGAAGACCAGAGTGACTTGAAGAATGCCGTTGAGATTGCCAGGAATGGGATATGCTCAATGTCGGGATCGCTGAGAAGTGTGAGGGTGAGGACGACAAGTGAAATGGATGAGACTTACTGGGAAGGGTGGTTCGTGACAACTGACAAGCCAAGGTTAAGCCAAGATGATGACAGCGATGAAGGACTTACGATGATGCACGTTGTGATTCTAGGAAAACGCGGGGGTAGATGTCAACCGGCGGAGCTGAAACAAAGATGGAGACTTACGTCGACCCACCAGCCTATGCTGAGGCCACCAATAAAGTCAGCAATAAATATGGCAAGGAGACGGTCTATGGTCCAGTCGTGTGTAACGCCCAGGTGACCGAGGTCGTGGACGGTGAAAACGAGCTGGTGCCAGAGCAATCCAAGGCAAACGGCACTGGTGACGAGCCAGCCATGGTTATACGCATAGGCGGAAGAAGCAGCGAGGAGGAGGTATCGGGCGACTTCTGGGCCATAGCCAGCAAGATAACGCGTCTTGTAGAGACCGGCGTCGATGACGCGTTTATGGAGTTCCTTGTAGGCAGCAGAATGGCGGGCTTGTACTTTGAGCGACAAGTTGGAGGGAGGAGGGCGGAGGGTGGTGAGGGAGGGACCGTTTGCGTGCTGGAGAAGGGAACTGTCCTTTTGGACTAGAAGGATTTCCGAGGAGAGACTGGAAGGCGACGTGATGGGGTTTGCTTCGTTATGCCAGACGAGGGCGCCGTCTGGAGATAATTTACGGACCCAGCCCGACATGATTGGGGGGAGGAGGGGGTCCCATACGTGCGGGGAGGTGTCGACAGTGCCGATGGCATATTTCTTGATTGTACGGATAGTGTGGTCAGCGTGGTACGCGTTTATTTCGTCGGCGGCGTCACGACCGACGAAGTGGAGGATTGCGAGTGCGCCACCGGGATGTGCGGTAAGCCAAGCGTGTGGGATGCGAAGGAGGAGGTCGTTGTAGACGATGAGGGACTCGCCGGCGAGGATGCGGGCTGCGACGTCCTCGCGGGACCAGAGTCTGTGTATGAGGCCCATTAATTTGAAGAGGTGAAAAATGAACGCCACCCGTGGCTTCGGTGTGGGCCGTATAAATAGCGGAGGAGAGCCAAGCAGAGTTGGCACTGCGCACGGCCATCTCTCTCAGCGACCGTCCTCGTCGTCGTGCATAACCTCCTCCTCCTCCTCCTCGTCGCCGTCCCCGACAGCGGCGACGCTCCATTTTTCTTGCAGCACCAGCCAGCCCATCCAGCTTGGCGTGGGAACGCCCTTACTGTATACGACGATCACGATGGCAAGCAGCACCAGTACCAGTTCCGCGAACAAGCCACCATCAAAGCCCCATCCACATCCACAATCTCAACCTCAGAATCCCCAGGTCGCACGACACAGAACCCGACACAGATCCTACTCCGACCCCTTCTCAGATCCAGTCCATCAAGCCAAGCCTGTCCCTCGATTGCCGCCAGAACCGCCCCCGAAATATCCCCCTCATCCAAGAATGACATCCGCAAATAAGCAACCCCCTCCTCACCGCGACAACATCATCGACGCAGTCAGAGATACCGTCCAGCTCAAGTCCTCGGAACAGTCCTCCCGCCCCAGGACCGGTCGCAGTCAGACCGTCGTCGTGTCCGTCTCTTTCCTTTCCTCCCCTGCTAAAATCTCATCCCCCCATCTCTTAACAGTAACCAGCCCGCGGGTGCTCCCCGTACACACGGTCGCCGCTCGATGTCTCAAGATTCCGTCTTGCACGCCGCCAATGCCTTGGAAAAGGCAAAGTCAAAGCCTCGTGGCAAGAAGGGTTCCGTTCATGCAGACGTCATAGACAGACTCGATTTTAGTGGTGTAGGACCCAGTACGTCCGTTTTCAAGTCCCATATCCCTTCCCTCATCAATCGTCCCCAACCAGTGTTTCACCACGATGGTCCCTTCGATGCCTGTGCCCCCTCTCGCAACCGCCATCGCACCAAGGCACCCATGCTCGCCTGGAGCAGTGCTTCAGGAAGAGACGCCCTTCCGTCTAGTGACTCTCCCTACCCGTCTCCAGACGCCTACAAGGGGACATTTTCTCCCACGTATGACAACCCCCCGAAGAAGAAAGTAGATGCTATCGCAGAGGCTTGGGGTATCCACGAGCCTGAACCATACGAGGAATTCTTTGCAGGAGGCGGCACCACTCGGCGTGATGGTGACACTCCGGCCAATTCCATTTATGCCGGTAAGGAGGGTCACGGCTCTCGACACGGCACTCCACAGCACTCCATTGGGCGACGTTCAAAGGACGGTCGTGACCTCCGGGAGGTCTACAGAGAATACCTAGACGATGATGTAAAGCAGCCTCAGGTACGGGACAAGGACCGTACCGACAGAGAACATCGTCGTCCCTGGCGTGGTGCTCTGCCTCCCCCACAGCCAATTATGGTCCCAGAAGCACATGAAGCCCATCAGTCCGATGTAGAAAGTGGCCCCGGATCTCCCTCAGGAGCACCCAAACGTACCAAGTCACTCATTCAACGTATCCGGAAGATGCGGGATTCCCCGAATGTACCCGTAGGCCACGATGGTGCCGAAAGACCGCCCTCGCCGACTCCAGCAGACCAGTCTCAGTCTGCAACCCGGCTCACTCATCGTCCGCAGAACTCTTTCCTTGGACGTTTCGCTGGAGGTAACGGCATCCATATGGATCGCCGCGGAAACTTGAAAGAGAACACGTCTCCAATGTCGGACAACTCAGAAACCTATGTGTACATCGATGATCCGCGGAAGGAGAAACAACTCCCGGCGACACCCCATGCGCCAGTGACAGCCCGCACGCCATCAGGCGAAGACAGATATGCGGACTATGATGGCACACCCGGATCACCCGGGTCTGGTGCCGGCCTTGGTCGAAAGACAAGTTTATTGAAGAAGGTTAAAGACGTTGTCAGAGGGCCGAAATAAGGCACTTTCGCTTCAGAGTATACCACACTTTGGCTTTGTGCACTTTTCCTTTTCCTTTTTTTTTTTTTCTTTCCTTCCTACCATTTTTCGGAGGTCTTCTTGCAACGTTGCGTTTCATCTTTTCCCGACCCTTAAGTGTTTCACCGACGTTATCGCACTACATTTGGTTGGCAATTCCATGCCATTGACAGTATTACGATTTTGCGATTTGTACCTCCCTTTCCTTCCCCCCTCTTTCATGATGCTCCCTGTATCCATCCTGTGTCCTATCGTCTACATATACCCAGGTTGTATGTAGGTCCACACGTTGTGTGTTTTATCTAATAGTGTACCAACTTGCATTCTGTTTGCTGCCAGGGCTCAAGTCACGTTGATTCAACGTCTATATGACTCTACTGTTAAACCGTGCTTCCTCCAGCGCCCTTTTCACTTCCTTTATCCTCACCTCTTCCCGGTGGAATATTCCGGCAGCCAGCGCGGACTCCACATTGGTCTCCTTGAACACATTTACAAAGTGTTCTGTTGCTCCAGCTCCGCTGCTTGCTACCACTGGGATCGACACAGCGTTTTTCACCATCCGAATGAGGTCGTGGTCAAAACCGAGACCCGTTCCATCCCTGTCCATGCTGTTAAGTAGGATCTCTCCGGCCCCGAGCTTCTGTGCGCCTTTCGCCAACTCTACAACTGAGACTGCACGTGCTTCTCGTCCTCCAGAGACAGTGCACTGATACCACCATGCCTCACCATGCTGATCTGGACTATCGTCCTGCCCGTAGACGAGCTCGTCCCTGTACGGCCCATCATATGTGGTGGGGTTCACGTAAACCCGCTTTGGATCAATTGAAACAACAACAGCTTGGCTACCATACACCTTCGAGATGGTCTCAATCGCGCTAGCACCGTCACCGACATTGTTCGCTGCGCGCAGCTTCTCGACCGCGTAGACGGCCTCAGAGCCTATGCTAACTTTATCAGCACCAGCGCGGAAGTATGTTCCAGCTACTTCGACTGCTGAACGTTTGGTACCATCGGGATCGATGGTGTCCTTGATACCACCTCCAATCGTGAGAGGTACAAAGATTTTCTCGGCAGCAGCGCGGACGACGGCAAGCATCGGCTGATCGTGGAGAGGGGAGTGACGGAATGAGGTGATGTTAAGAAGGCACAATTCATCTGCCCCGGACGTATAGTATTTATCGGCGAGCGCGACCGGCTTCCCAAGGTTGCGTACTGCACCAGCGGCCCTGACTACGGTAGCATCCGAGGGTGAGACTTTCTCGCGGACATCATATTGATCGCCTTTCGTCACGACGAGGTCTCCATCATCATTGGCACGGACATCCAAGCATGCGATGATACGCTTCGTAAACCCATCTTTTAGCTTGGGAGGACGCGGTATGCAGAGGGAGGATGGAGGAGGAAGGGTACGCCCTCTGCGGGACTGCTCTACCCAATCCTTCAAGATGTCAAGGCCCGCTGGGCCCGACTTTTCGGGGTGGAATTGGGTAGCAAATATATTATGCTTTCGGACCGTGGATATGAAGACCTCCTGACCATATTGAGTGGTGGAATGCGCCCACTCGGCAGCAGGGGTGGAGGGATCGTACTTGGCACAGTAAGAGTGGACGAAATAATAGTGTGAAGTGGAGGAGACGCCCTCAAGAGCTGACGGATCGGAGGGATCGAGGCACTCCGCAAAGTTCCAGCCCATATGAGGGACTGCCTTGTCCGTGTCATCAAATCGAACTATTTGGCATGGTATCGTTCCTAGTCCCTGGGTGCCGGGGGACTCGGCGGAAGATGCGAAAAGGACCTGCATGCCGATGCAGATGCCAAAGTATGGTTTTCCGGAATGAAGGTACTTTTGAAGGGGCTCAAACAGACCATGATCATGCAAGGACTGGATAGCAGTGTGGAAGGCACCCTGGCCAGGAAATATGAGAGCCTGGGAGACGTGATGGGGTCACATTAGGGATGGAAATGGAGTGATCATTACTCACAGGTGTATCGGGAATTGCATGCAGCTCGGCAAAGTCGTGGGCATTTCTGATCCACTTGTAATCAGAGTAGCCAAGGTTTGTGAGTGAGTTTGCGAGGCTCTGGACGTTGCCAGCGCCATGATCGAGGAGGAAGAGACGCATGATAGGCTGAGTGTGGCGGGGTCAATACTATTAAGTGAGGCTCTGCCCAGTTGCCACAGTCCAAGTCACTTAATGATATCGCGCTGGTTCCTTAATAAAAGCCATCCGTTGAGAAATGAATCTTAATCACCCTCGTTTCCGTATCCCCAACATGCCCCCCCAGCCCATCCCCATCCCCACGTCCTCACCGCGAGTCGTCGCCGCGTCTGTATCGCCCTCGTCCCACTCGTTGTCCGACCGACTCCGTCATCGGGATTCCCTCGCGGCCCTCAATGCCATCAGACAGCCCAAGGTGCTCCACCCCGCCGACAACGAGGACCTGAGGCTCCTCCTCCTGGAAAACATCAGCCCAGAGGCTGTCCGTTACTTCACATCCCAAGGCTTCCATGTCGATCACTACACCACCGCTTTTTCAGAGGTCGAGCTTCTAGAAAAAATACCTCATTACCACGCGGTCGGCATACGCAGCAAGACTCGAATTACAGAAAAGGTCATCAAGGCGGCGACAAAGGCATGTGTGTTGTCCATTCAGCCGTGTCCTCTTTTCTCATTTTTCTCTAGCTCCTTGTCATTGGTTGCTTTTGCATCGGGACCAACCAGGTCGACCTCGCCACTGCAGCCAAGGCTGGCATCCCTGTCTTTAACTCTCCTTTCTCCAATTCTCGATCAGTTGCGGAGTTAGTCGTCTCCGAGATTATCGCACTCTCACGACAGTGGTCCCAACGTTCCCATGAGATGCGCGCAGGCATCTGGAACAAACAGTCCAAGGGGTGCTGGGAGGTTCGTGGAAAGACTCTCGGAATCGTGGGATACGGTCATATTGGTTCACAACTCTCTGTGCTTGCAGAGGCCTTTGGCATGCGTGTCATCTTCTACGATGTCGTCAACATCATGCCTCTCGGCTCTGCTCGCCAAGTCGAAACCCTTCCAGCATTCTTAGCTGAAGCTGATTTCATCACCCTTCACGTCCCTGAGCTTCCGGAGACCATCAACATGATTTCGAAGCAGGAGCTCATGCAGATGAAGCGGGGATCGTACCTTATCAACAATGCGCGCGGTCGTGTAGTCGACATCCCAGCCCTGATTGATGCTCTCACGTCCAAACACCTCGCCGGTGCTGCGCTGGATGTATACCCTGCCGAGCCAGGTTCAAATGGTGCACCTTTTGACGACCAGATCAATCCATGGGCAACTACTCTTTGCAGTATTCCGAACGTGATCCTTACCCCCCACATCGGTGGTTCCACCGAAGAAGCTCAGCGCATGATTGGGGAAGAAGTCTCCCAGGCGCTGACGCGTTATCTCAACTACGGCTCTACCATCGGGGCAGTCAACTTCCCAGAGGTCGACTTGCGCCCCATCACTGCTGAACAAGGCAACAATGTTCGTGTTTGCCATGTTCACACCAACCAGCCCGGTGTACTCAGACAGGTCAATGATATCCTGTCCCCATACAACGTGGAGAAGCAGTACTCGGATTCGAAGGGCGACGTCGCTTACCTGCTGGCCGACATTGCCGATGTCAGTCCTTCAGACGTTAATAAACTCAAGGAGACCATCAACCACACCAGCGCGAACATTTTAACACGTCTGTTGGTGTGAAAACACCGCAACAGGACCTGGATGTTGTTACCACTCAACTGGTTCATCAATTTAATGTATTCTACACACAACGATTGTCCTTTCAGCGCTACATGAACACCGAGGTGTTTTGCGAGTCACCACTTGTAATGGTACCAAAAGTTCACATCCCGAGCTTACAATACGTGGAATTCAACAATTCCATGATTAACTGTACAGTATTAGCTCTCAAAGAGTGACAATATGTCATCGTCCCAAAAGCCCCACATGTTCAACTTTCTTCCTCAGGGTCTCCTACTCCACCAGAAAGAATAGCAAACGTGGTCTCCATTTCTGGAAGACATGGTGAATCGTAAATCTTGCATGTTCGTGTGTTTCCGCGGGCTTTCTTGAGTTGCAAGCTGGCAGAGCGTGAGCAACGAGGACCCAGAAGAAGTAGCCGCTGACCGAGTAGTAGAAGCATGGGCCATAATATTACCTCCAATGGGTTTCTTCTCATTCGCAGCGTATGGACCAGCAGATGCATCAGGATTTGACATCACTTGATTTGTGACGACAACGGCAATGCCGAACTGGACCGAGGGGATAAGCTACGCTTCACACGACCAGGCAGGGCAACTGACCTCGTCAGCTAGCCGCTGAAGGGTGCGCAGGAACTTTCCCAAGTGATTTTGGCGAGCGGAAAGCTCTCCACGACCACTGAAGTCTGTTCTATACAGCGCTGTGCAAGAGTCCACAATAAGAAGGCAGAACCTGCACCGATCATCAGGAGTTAGGACATAGCATGATAAATACACGTGGCACCTTGACTCCGCCATGAGGGCACTGGCGCTAGTGAGCAGACTGTTCTGATGGTCTGCATTATATGCGCGAGCATACGCAACATTGTCCAATACTTCTTCTCCATTGAGACCATACCTCGTAGCAACAGCAAGTAGCCGAGCAGGACGAAAAGTTCCCTCGGTGTCGATATACAAGCATTTACCCTCTCCACCTCCCATGCTGACAGGGAGTTGACAAGTCACCGAAAGTGTGTGACACAGCTGGGACTTTCCCGTCCTGAATTCACCAAATAATTCTGTTATAGCACCAGTCTCGATGCCACCTAGGTGCGGGTCAGACAGCTGGATAGATGAAGCCAGTTACGTGTTCACAAACCACCCAGCAGAGCATCTAGCTGTTTGGAGCCAGTGGTAATATGTACCAGCTCAGAACGACGGGCATGCACTTCTGTAGCACTCTGGAAACCGAGTGGGACAATTTTCTGGGCTAGTCTCGTGTTATGATTCACTGGATCGGATGGGGCTGACGCAACGCCTACTTGCCTTCAAGAAGAATCTTGTCTGCCTTGTTGTCTGATATACCTTTAATAACCATGAGGTTCTTCTTGGGTGTAAAGGCGACAGCTTCGACAGTATGAAGACCGGCATCTGCGAGCTTCTTGATGTCGTTGGCGTGTATACCGGCTTCCTCTAGTTTTGCGACGAGAAGAGGACCTGAGAGGGAATAGTCCTGTTGGGGTTCCTCGTTTTGAGATGGTTGGGACATGGCTGTTGGTATTATTGCAGTAACGGGCAGGTCAAGAGTCTTAGAGTGCAATGAGGACGCGTCCATCACGTGGCCGCGTAAATGCGTAGCACGTGCATGGTCAGACATTACAAAATTAATTGCTTATCTACTACTGTACAGACAACCTTCACATGTTGCAGGTATTAACGGCCTCCTCCACCGCGGGGAGCCCTTGTTGTCTGTCACGTTGTCGGCCGAGTTTCGACTCTAGCAATGCGACAGCAGGAAGATCCAATATCACCCTTCGCCACTTGACGAGGTCATACACATTCACCTCATCGACATGCTTGAATCCCAGTCCTCGCAAATTCCTTCCAGCACGTTGGATGGCAGGGTCCACCTGGGGTAGGCCAGAAACAAATAGTGTCCCCGTTCTCCACCCGAGCGTTTCAAGTCGATTCTTGAGCGTGATTGTCTTGTGGCAATACCACTTGATACGAGGCACGACACCTAGTCTCTGTTCTTTGGATTTCGCCGACAATGCAACCCTCATTCCCATCTCGATGACCTTACGATTGAGCTTTGTACTGAAATCGCGCGGCTTTGGACCGAAGGCGACGCCCCCTCCGCGGAGCATAGGACTCTGTCCATCTCCCAGACGTGCTCTCCCAGTCCCCTTCTGAGGTCGAATCTTCCGCCCAGAACCTCGGACCTCCCCTCGCGTCTTGGTGTTGGCGCTCCCTTGGCGGAGGGAATCCAGGTGGTGCACGGCACAGAGATGCAAGATGTCGTGTCGCATGGGATGGTTGAATACGGTGGGGTCAAGAGCAACTGCTTTGTCTCTTGCCTTCCTTCCCTGAAGGGACGACAATGTGAGAAAAACTGGCTCAGCGAGATCGATAGCTGACGCGGGGGTTAGCGAGGTATAACTCAAGTGAAAAAAAAAGGACCTTTACACTCCCGGCCCGTCGAGGACACCTGGCCATGGACTGGTACAGCTGTAGCGAACTTCCGTGGCAGACTGGGGATACATTGCAGACCCTGTGTTACACGGGTGCTCCTTAGAACTGGAGCACCATTTGCTTGGCGGGCTGTCTGGCAAAAGGCTGAGAGCATCGTGTCCTGCGTTAGAGAAGAAATTAGCACCAGAGGACGCACAGTAGAATTACCATACATGGATCGTGGGAACTCATTGCCATCGACACAGTCTTTGTCTTACGACCGGACGCAGGCGAATACCAGCAACACTTGAAACGACTCAGAGAGGGTAAGCACATCGTCTTGCTCATTCTCTGTCCATTCCTTGGAGGCGAACATGCAATGTCGGCGAACATTTAGTTGAAATTGCTGGGAAATACGCTGGATGCAACTTCCTCTCCCTGGATGACGGCGCTCACTCACTAGCGAATGAGGCTAATCTCACCCACTGCAGATCGCCAACCCCGGCAGTTTCCTCCCTCAACCAACAAAATGTCGACCCCAAAGGCCGTTCAAACTTTCGGTAAAAAGAAGGTTCGTGTTGGGATGCACGCAATCACGAGGGACAGATCCACTCACCGGGGTATGTTGCAGACCGCTACCGCGGTAGCGCATGCAAAGGAGGGCCGTGGCCTCATCCGCATCAATGGGTCTCCCATCAACCTTGTCCAGCCCGAAATACTCCGCTTCAAGATCTACGAGCCAATTCTTGTTGCGGGGGAAGAGTCTTTCGCGCCTCTTGACATCCGAGTGCGTGTCAAGGGTGGAGGACACACCTCTCAAGTGTATGCCATCCGCCAGGCTATCTCAAAAGCCGTCGTTGCATACTACTCCAAGTACATCGATGCTTACAGCGCCATGGAGTTGAAGAAAAAATTGGTTGCGTACGACCGTACGTTGCTGATTGCAGATCCTAGACGGATGGAACCGAAGAAGTTTGGTGGTGCTGGTGCCCGTGCTCGTAGGCAGAAGAGGTGTGTCCACATTTTGCGTTTCCAGCTCGTTTACTGATCCATCTTCAAGTTACCGGTGAAAGCCCACCATATTCATGCCGCATGTTATACTTTTTTTCCTCCCTGTTATGCCATAATAGTGTCCTCACAATAAAATGTATGACATTGACAATGAATGTGAGGTTGTACCAGGGTGATGTCACGTGCAATCGGTGGAGTTGTAAGTATGTAATGGCTCGCGCAGTGACCGGACTCTACATGGAGCTCTCGGAATTGTCGTCCACACAATCCAGCCCTCAACACGGGAGCATACTCGTCAATGCCCAGGGTGCCCCGTTGAAAATAAACCTGCAGGCTGTGGAGCTTGAGGGCCGTCCCAAACTTGTCAGAACGTTGAAGGTATGTTACACTTGTTATGACTATCCAGCGTTCCCGATTTCATCGTTTCCGTCTAGGGTTCAGGTGCACTCGTCGTGAGCAACGCCAAGGAGGCAGCTATCATCCTAGTCGACTCCACAACCGAGAGCGGTAAACGCCTTATCCGCACTTGGGGCCATGACGCGAGCAAAGTCGTGCTTGAATACACCTGGGCGCGGGGATCCATAGATGCTGGTCGGCCTTTACTCGATGCCGATAATTGGGGAGGCGCAATGACAATAGACGACGGGAAACCCGTTACCATTGATGGCGTTGTAGTGGACGAGGACGAACTCGAAGAGGTAGAGGCACTCGTAACAAAGTCAGTAGCCGAATCCTCTCGCAACACCGTCCACTGATACACGTTACAAGAAGCCCGCTACCGACACCCAGGGTCACTCCAGTGGATTCCACATCTCAACGACCCGTAAACGCTGTCACTGAACACTTAGACGTCACCCGACCGCAGTCCAATACATCAGCACCAGGACCGCCAATAGCACAGCCGGCCGTGGTCGGCGTAACCCCCTCAGAAGAACCGATGGCAGACACGCACAACGACATACCACCACCACAAAGTCCTCCACCCCCACCAGCCACAAAACCATTACCCTATCTCCAACCTACCTTATTTGTGCAACCATCCCAATCTCAGAATACATACACGTACCCACCGTTTACTACACAGCAACTTTACCCTTCTTCTCAACCCCAAGTGATGCCAACTCAATCATTTCCGCACACTGGCTTTCCTTCTTCCCAACCACAAATGGTTCACACTCCCGGTGTATCCCATACTCTGTTGCCTTCTATTCAGTCCCAGATGATGCAGATGACGCCGAACTCGACATCCACCAATGGTGTGAACCTTCAGACTCCGAATCTTGCGACCCTAATGACTATAATGGAGGTCGTACGACACATGGATCAGTCTAGTTGGTTTGGCCAGAATCAACTGCCCGTTTCGCAACCACCAGCTAATTTCAACACCTCTACGTTCTCCGTGCAACCACCAGTCACACCTGGACCTACAGCTTCAACCTCCATCTTTCAAGCGCCTGGGGGATTTGAATCTCCCAGTGTCGACGCATCTTTGCCCAACCAGGACCACCTTCTCAGCGATACTGCTACCTCTCCCCGGAAGTACAGCTCTGGTACAGAACTTTCCGAGGATCGTTCCATGACACAGAACATCAAATCCTCTCGTCGTCCGCCAGACAAGACATTAACTCCGTCGGTATCTCGCAAGCGCCCGCCGGCTGTCAAGCCCACTGATCCACCTCGGAAACGGTTGCGTAAAGGCAAAGAGAAGGCAATCTCTACAGACTCTTCCGAACATTCCGAAGTTGATGAACTCATGGAAGCTTCTGACCGTTCGTATTCGACACATTCCTCTGCTTCTCCACCTGCACGACCTCGAAAAATCATTGCACGTAAAAAACATGGAGAAATTTTTATGTCTGTGTCTGGGCAGCCGCTGCGGTTCTTCGTACAAGTAGATCTTCACGGTCGGCACACTGTGGTCACAACCATCAAGGTGTGTTTAGATGGCTTTCCTCACCGAAAACCTGATACCGACGGCTTTAGTAGAAAAACAAGGGAAAGATTGTCAACAATATCGCAGATGCAGATTATCTGATCCTGTTCACTCGTTCTGATACCTTTCAGGGTCTTCTCAACGAGGCTGTTGCTCTAGACAAGTCTCCAATCATGGCCGCCTTTGTAGCGGACTGCGTCGAAGAAGGTGCCCTGCTAGATGACACGGACTACGTTCTGGAATCCGTTGCGAAAGTTAAGCCTTTAAAACGAGGCCGTCAGAGTGCTTTTTCTATCAAAGTCGATACTTCAGAGACGATATCCCATCAGATCGAAATAGTAAAGCCTAAATCTTCTCCCGCCACAGGGAAGGGTAGGGAGTTGAGGGGGACTCCTTCGAAGTCTTCAACGGACAAGAAATCGAAGAAGGCACCAAATTCCACGCGGTCTAAACCTGCTGTCGAGGAAGGGGGACATTCGGCGAAATCACGTTCTCCCACCCCTCCTTCTGCAACGACCCGCCGATTGATGAAGAATGGGAAATACCTATTCACTGAAGCCGAGGACGAATACTTCCTTCGCCTTGCTAAGCACCACCTAACTCGTGACCCCACTATTTCCAACAATGCCTTGATAATCAAATTACACAAAAAGGTACGTGTAGCCTGTGATCTAGGTGTACTCAATTCACGCTCCTGATTTAGATGCCTCATCACCCTACTGCGTCGTGGGCAGTTCACATCGACAAGAAAATAAAAGGTGCACTAGAAGATGTTAGGAAGCGGGCGAACATTGCGACCCGGAAACGTGTCAATGAAGCTGTAAAGCAGAATTCGTCTCAAGTGTTCGTAAATGAAGGTATGCCCTCCAAAAGGCGTATCTTGGGCACCGCCAAGGGACACGGCGATATTTCGTTAAATCCAATCCATCCATCTCATGAGGACTTGGAACGGCAAGATTTCGACGTGATCACTCGATTTTTTGCCTCGGGGGGAGGTGATGACGACGACGACGAGCGCGTGTGGCAAGAATTGGAAAAGCATGTATGTATTGCCATCGTACTTTGAGCATTTTATCTAAGGGATTTGTGTCATAGGAACAATGTAGGTCTGCCCATTCATGGCCTGACTATTATGCAGCCCACGAGAAGCAAGTTTATGCCCGTATCGAGGAGTTGGTGAATGAGCGTGCTGGTGAATAAACCAGTAACTCGGCATTCTGTATTATATTGTTTTTGAACTTTGACTGGCACCCTGACGTCGAAAAGTCATGGTCAGACGAACGTAGTGGTCTAAGTATTTGAGTGCTGTGTTTTGGGATGATACATCACTTTCACTCTATTGAAGATGGTGCAGGAGACGGGTCAAGAGTAGGTTTGTGAAATATTGGTGGAGTCTTGAAAAACCTCTTTCGCTTCTCCTCCTTCTTATCTTCGGTGTCCCCAATTATTTGCCCTGCATAGTCGAAGGTAGCCATGGCCCCACCGACCACAGCACAGGAGCCGACAGCTATAGGTAGGGAGCGTGCTATGGGAAGGAATGCATGAGACATGGAAATTGGTCACTACGCATGGTAAAACATACTTCGAATACCCGCCAAGAATCCGGCTGCACATCCGCCAGCAAGCCCGTTGAGTGCATCGTCAGTCTCTCGCTGATTTGCGACCACCGCCTCAGTGAATGCAAAGGCAGCGCCCATTGCAGCTGTTCAAGCATGGTCCACAAAATATGAAAGATTAATATATCGAGGCCACTCACCGAAAGTTCCAATAGTACCTCCGGTGCGGGTCAAGAAACCAGCGGCACCAGCCGAGTGTGAAGCCAGCGCATTCTGCACTGCGCTGATGAATGCCCCCACTGCACCTGCTTGAAGACCCGCCGTGGTCGCGCGAGCCAGCGGTGCTTTGGGTTCGTATGCGCCCTGAACGGGTTCCAATGGTGCTTCAGTGGCCATTGAGTGATGAGGAAAGCTCGGATTCTAGTTTGGTCCTAACATGCCCTCTTTCCATTTTTGGTTGACCGCGCTGAACCCTACCACTACCATCCGAAATGTCCCTCGCCGAGGAGTCCCTGCGTCCGTTCACCCTCAGCAAGACCCTCGATGTCTGTATTTCCTGCATCTTCATCTTCTGCAGTAACATCGGGCTGAACCCACCGTGCTCGACTAGCTTACTTTCCTAGGCTCAGCTCACTCGATCGCTCATTTCCCTTGGGATGCACTATCCCTACAGACACTATGGGCCGGAGAGATGGATAAGCCCGAGCTACAAGAGGCTTGGAGGAGGATGACAGACTATTGGTCAGGCACTATGGTTGTTGGTGGATCCGACGCTATCGCGGTCGTTTCTCCGAGCCACCCAAGCAATGGCTTTTGTGTCAAGGTAACTCTGGATGACGGTCAAGTCTGTATCCGGTGATGGTTGGAAATCACTCAGCTGACATCTCATCCTTAGGATCCACTTCGTGCCGTCGCATGGGCCTTATCAAACGAAGCCCCTCTTGATCCCTTGATAGTGTGTTCGCGGGGCCGTATACTCTACGTACTCGACGCTAAACAGAAGAATGTCGTCGGGAAGCTTAGGGGTCACGGCGGGGTAAGATGTCCAGTGTGTTCGCGAGGCAGTTTGCGTCCTTTGACCAACCAGACCAGGAAATCACTGCGATTGTGGTCCATCCATCCTTTCCATATCTAATTTGCACATGTTCGAGGGACTTTTCAGCACGACTGTATGATCTGACGATGACACCGCGCGACTCTCCCAACAACCCACACTGGCCCCCTTCCACATCGTCCAGTCTCGGTGGCGCTCCACATGGTTTACAATCAAGTGAACCCGAAGGGGTCGGAATCGGTCGATGTGTGGCCGTCTTGTGTGGCGGGCCATCTGGAGGGCATAATGCTGCAGTATTGAATGCCGTAGGTGATGTTCGAAGACTAAATTGTCTTGACTCACCACAGCTCAGTCATTTCACCCCACCTATCCGTTGCTGGCAACCTGTGGAGTGCGTTAATATTTCTTGGCGGTATATCCGCCTAAAATGTCATCTTAGCTCGACAGGGCCGTTAAGATCTGGTGTTTACCAAAGATGTCCTTCGAGGAAATGACTCGCGAAGATAAACCCCTCTTCAGCTCAACGCGCATCCATCAGGCCAGGGTCATATCAGTAAATTGGCAAGTCATTATTACCCCGACTAGATGATGAGCACCGTGTCGACATCCTTAATAGGTTGAGCCTAGACGTCCTCGCAACGCACAGCGCGCCAGCCTTGATGCGCCACAACGGACAGAAGGAGAACGTATACCTTGTGGATGGAACAATCGCGATCTGGCGCTGGCTTGGTTTTGATCGTTTCTTCCCGCCGAACCAGCAGAAGCCATCAAAGGTGATGAGGGGTTGTGCATCGGTACGACCCGTGTCATAGTTAGCTGTGGATACTGAAAGTTCTCTGCAGGATTATCAGGAAAGCTGTGAGCTTTTTATTCTAGGCATGGCCACCAAAGACTGAGATGTGGTTTCCTTAAGCTTCATTCAAATTATTATCGGTTGCACCCATATCTCAACTTACGCGTCATCTTCACATCGCATACACTCTTAGGAATAACTACGTGATCGCAGTCACGCTCCCTGATCGAATACGCCTTCACAATGTAGCTGATTTTCGACCGCGACAACGGCCCTCTTTTCCACTTGACGAAAGTGATGGAGATGAGATTGCCGCTCTCACCCGCTTGCATCTGGATGAAGAAGGAGACGATGGAGAGCATGTCGTTGCGCCCATGGTATCCCAGAGGACGGCTCTTTCGCCGCCTCTCGGGGGACAGGATATCGTCATCCCGAGAATTGAACACAGTCTGCAGGCTGTCGTACTCGGCTGTCATGGGTTGTCACTTATCGCACTGGGAGTCAATGGGCAAATATGGATCTGGACGAGCGCAGTAGACTAAGTTTCAGGCATGATTTTTTTTGCATTTGAATACCGTAGGTTGTAAGCTTTGGGTGTGCGCATAGGAGGTCATCCATGTGAGTATGTGTGGGGGGGATTACCCCTTCCCGTAAACCCAGACTATGAAATCTTTGCGTTGGAAAAGTCCAGTTCCGGATGAGCAGCTTGAAACTTCTTCAGTGCCTAGGAAAGTGAAATAGTGGTGAGACTGGATAACCACAGACGTGACTGTTCGCACCTCCATCTTCTTTAACTCATCCGAAGTGGGTTTGCCCATTTGCTACAAGAAAGTGGCTGAGTCTGTGCGTTAAACAACAGCGAATACGAGGGTACCTTCTGTTGATTGTCAAACTGGACGATACGAGCATTAGATGGAACAGAAACCTTCCAACATAAATCATACCATCATCTTCTCGACCATCCCTCTGCAAGTGTGTCAACTTTCGATATGACAAGCGTGTTTGTATCACCTACCTCGTCTCACCGTCAAGATCGCTCAACTTACTATTCTCCGGCTGAATCTTCCGAGTATCGATCTTCGGGTGATGAGTCAGAACGTTCTCCCACCACTGTTGTTCGTTGACTTTTTCAAGATGAATGAGGACGGACTCCTGATCCTCTGTGACGATGGTAAGATGTAAGGACAAAGCGACATAAGGTCTCTTACCCAATGTCCAGGTACTATCCTCGACTTTTATTTCCTTGCAGAGCTCACCATCCAAGATGTTGTCTTTCCCTTTGAGCCCAACGCTGAGCTTCTTCTTCTGAATGGTAATTGCGAGGTCCTTGGCGCGCGTGGGCTTGGGTACGGGAACGACGATATCTACTTCGCCCAACTCCTGCCTCCAAGTGTATGGAAGAGCTAAGTCACAGTGAGTGTTCGCCATCAGACACACAACTACGGACTCCTACCAGCCTGTTCGGAAGCTTCGCGCTCCCTATCAGCCTTGTCCTTGGCTTCCCTCTCTTCCTTTGAGAGCTTGTCGTACTCGTCGTCGGACATGATGACGATCAGGAGGCAAGATTATCTACACGTGACCAAGTGCTCTACGGATTTTGTTTACGTTTGTGTATTTTGTACAGTGAGGCCTGACAGTAACTTGGCCACCTTGCGAAAAGGCGGTTGTCCGTCACCCACTCTTGTGGTTGTGTTTGTCTCTGGTCGTTCGTTGTAATCTTTCAATCTGATGGCAGCAAACAATGCTTGGGCTGATTTTGAAGTAAGTTCCGGCCATCGTGTACCCTGCGTCATTTAATCCCTCCTAGAATTTGCGCCATACTGTCAAGCATAACACTGTCGATAAACTCAAGCAAATCTTGGCCGGCTTCAATGAACAGTGTCAAACTGTTTTTGTCAAGTCTGGAAAGAAGCAGGATTTGATTGATAGAATCGTCCATCAAATGGACGCTTGGAGGCAGTCGAATAACATAGAGAAATGGACCAAAGCTCAAGCCATCCTCTATCAGGTCCGTACTTCCGGAATGTGAGTCGAGGATACTTTGTCCGCCTAAGCCAGTATGCGTCCATCGAACGTGTGGCATCATATTATTTAGCGGTTTCGCATACCGCAGGAAATCTTGTTCTCCGCGCTGTGAGCATGTTGTTGATAGCCCACTTATCTTTCTAGGTATTCTCAGAGTCGGTCAACAGGCTCGGTGGGGGTCCAGCCAATTCAGACAATGACTCCCGCATCATATGGTTCTGCGACAATATTCCCTGCAACCTCGACTGGCCGTTACGATCCATACGCGCCACCGCGGGCGCCACCCCCACCGGTAAGCGCTACCGCAGTTACAGGTGTATCCAAGTTCGGTAAGTTATAGAGTTGTCTTTGCACTACTTTTACTAAACGAGTTCCAGCTATGCGCTTCAAACCATCCCCTTTCTTTCGCATTGATCAGTCGGTGTCTGGAATCGCAGAGTGTCCAGGTTTAGTCCACACTCGTCGGGTGTTTCACCGCATTGATCATTAAACAGAGTCGACAAGCTCGACTGATCGAAAGCAACAAAGTCTCACCTTTACTCTCAACAGCGAACAGACTACGAAGCTGAGTTCTACCAGGTATGTTGACAAGTGTGCATCGTACAGCGCACACTCATTACCATCCCAGCCCTAAGTATCAGCTTCGGTTGTATTGTACTACTTCTACCTTTTATAGCCCCAACCCAACGGTTTTCAGGCCACCTGTCGGCCCTTGTCTCATAGAATTCCCGCCGACGTGTGAAGTGCGAGTGAATGGGACGGCACTCCAGGCTAATTTGAAGGGGCTCAAGAAGAAGCCTGGGACTGCGCCACCAGCTGACCTTGGCAGAATGGTACGAATGAACGGTCAAAACCGCCTTGAAATGGTATACGTGAACAGCCAGCAACCCGTTCAGCCCAAAGTAAGCAGTTTACAGAAAGCAAGATCGCCTGCTGACATGCCGAAAGAAATTTTACATGACAGTGTTCCTGGTCGAAGTCACCACAGTTGCACAACTGGTAGATAGGTTGAAGAAGGGCAAATATCGCAGTAGCCAAGATGTTCTATCAAAGAGTGGGCTAGTCTTACTTATTTTCCATTAACAAGTTTATCTCTTTTAATAGTGTTCAGACCATCGAACGATGACGACGAGATAGTCGCGGGTCCGCAGAAGATGTCCTTGAAGTGCCCGGTATGTTGAGTTAACCAAAGTCACATAACCCACTCATGTTTTCACAGCTGAGCTTCATGCGAATTCAGACACCATGCAGGTCGATGCTATGTGTTCACCCACAGTGCTTCGATGCGACTTCGTGGTTTTCTTGTATGGAGCAAACAACCACTTGGCTTTGTCCGGTGTGCGAAAAGGTTCTCAGTCCTGATGATCTAATTATTGATGGGTACGCATTTGTATTCCCGGATGATCACTCCTTCTAATCCTTGTATTTTCTCCAGGTACTTTGACCAAATTCTGAAGGATACCCCTGAAGATGTCGATGACGTGGTGGTCGAGAACGACGGCCAATGGCATACAAATGATGACACGTTTGCATCTCCCGAATGGCGGGCGACCCATCCTGTCGTCGCGTCGCGTCACTACTCGCCGCCTCGTGAATCGTCGCCTGCATCTGTAGACGAAGAAGCAGATGCGAGAGCCCACGCGAAGAAACAAGTCGAGATACTTGTTTTAGATTCGGATGACGAGGACGAAGGCCGAGTCAAACGCGAGCTGTCGATTTCGCATAGTGTTGGGTCGAGTTCGGTTCCCAAACCAGTTCCTCTACGTACAGCGCCGGTTGCACAAGAATATCACCAAGAAGACGTAATCGACCTTACCGCTGACTCTGAGGATGAACAACCGAGGTCACAGTCCTCATCGCAGCCACAGCCACAATCTCTACGACCCTCGGTGGAGAAGCGGAAAGCCCCGTCAGGCGCACCCTCGCCCACAGAACAGATTTGGAAGAAGTCGCGGGTGGATACTGTCAACACCAATCCGCAGTCGGTTCCGGGTACGCTTCCGCCTATCTCCCCTGTTGCAGGCGGTGCTGCACGATCATCCATCCTCTGTGGGGCTGCAGGACAGCTTCCCCAAACAGCATACGCTGGACCGCAGTTGCCCCCGATGCGTCTCCCTCCGACGCCGTATGTAGCACAAGCAAGTGGGGGATACATCTCGCCGGTTGGGGCCACTGCGGTGGGGGAGAATCACCACAGCGGTTATGAGCAATATAATGGGAATTATAATTATGGCTCTCATCGTGGTGGATCTGTGTCGCGTTCTGGTGTTTGGCCGTAGTTGTGTGAGAGGGGTGAACAAGGATGTATGATACTTTGCAGTATGGTAGCCCACACCTTACATATAATAATACTGGCTAGTAATTGGCATCGTGCGTGCGTGTTAGCTGGTGCTTGCTCGGGCCGAGACGGGCCGGTCCATCGGTCAAGAGCGTGAGAGTGTCAATGTTCCGGAACTTTCCGCAGACTGTCAAAAACGCGAAACTTTTTGGTCGTCTCTCATCTTCCATCTTCATCCTTCACCACTCAGCTTTTCAAAAATGGCCGACGTGAAAAAGGTCAAGTCTCCTCAGGACTTTATGAGTTTGTTTCTCTCCTCCCTCGTTGCCGCCCTCCATCTCACTCACTTTCCCCAGTTGATTTCCTCATGGGTGGTGTCTCAGCCGTATGCATCCACATTTTCACCTTTGTCCGACTTTGTCCTCACTATCCGTTGTGTAGGCCGTCGCCAAGACGTCAGCCGCACCCATTGAGCGAATCAAGCTGTTGGTGCAAAACCAGGATGAGATGGTGTGTCTCTCGCACCGTCCCTCCATCGAGCTGACCTGGCTTTCAGATCAAGCAAGGTCGTCTTGCCACACCATACAAGGGTGTTGTTGATGCTTTCTCTCGAACCTACAAGGAAGAAGGTCTCGTCTCGCTATGGCGTGGAAATACCGCGAACGTGATCCGTTACTTCCCTACGCAGGCTTTGAACTTTGCCTTCAGTATGCCCATTCACTCTATGCTGTATTTAGTATTTAACGTTGACCTGCAGAGGACTACTTCAAGTCACTCTTCGGCTTCAAGAAGTCGGAGGGGTACTGGAGATGGTTCGGTGGTAACGTTGCCTCTGGTGGTGCCGCCGGCGCTTCATCGCTGCTCTTCGTGTACTCTCTCGATTATGCCCGTACTCGACTTGCCAACGATGCCAAGTCTGCCAAGGGTGGTGGAGCCCGTCAGTTCAACGGTCTTGTCGATGTCTACAAAAAGACGCTAGCATCTGATGGTATTGCGGGTCTTTACCGTGGCTTCGTTCCATCGGTGGTTGGTATCATTGTCTATCGTGGTCTCTATTTCGGTGTCTATGATTCGCTCAGTATGTCGTTTGTTCGCCTCTGGTCGATTAGTATTGATAACACCTTGCAGAGCCTGTGGTCCTTGTGGGTGCCCTTGAGGGATCCTTCTTCGCATCGTTCTTGCTTGGTTGGGGTGTCACAATTGGTGCTGGTCTTGCGTCGTATCCCCTCGATACCATCCGGTTAGTAGCCTTGCTTGATCGACTAACGTGTTTCTGATTTACTGTTTAGTCGTCGTATGATGATGACTTCCGGCGCTGGTGTTCACTACAAGTCGATGTTTGATGCCGGGGCGCAAATCGTTGGCAAGGAGGGTACCAAGTCGTTGTTCAAAGGTGCTGGTGCCAACATTCTTCGTGGTGTTGCTGGTGCCGGTGTTTTGTCATTATACGACAAGCTTCAGCAGATTATGTTTGGCAAGGTTTACTCTGGTGGATCTGGCTAGATGATTGTGTTGCATGTCCTCTGGGCCTTGGCTCTGTCCTCTCGTTTTATATCTCGATAGACTTGTTTATTCCCCTATTCCTCTGCCATTGGCATTCGAGTATGCACAGTTTACATGCTCTCACACTAGTAGCATTTCTGCGAATGCAGACAATGTCCGCCGTCAATCAGTTGGACGTGAGCGCCTCGCCTATGCACTTCTTGTCTCGCCCCGACTTGGTCTTGTTTTCCATCCTTTACTGCCATCTCCATGAGATGCTTTCAATCATGCTCAGTGGAATGTAGCAACCTTCGCGTTCTCTTCCCCTGCCGGCGTAGCTTCTCCAAGTCTGCGCAGTTTGTCTTACGGCCATACCAGCAATCCTGTCTGGATGCATGCCACGCCGCGCTACGTGCTAAAATCACTCGCATTGGAGTTTCCCTACCCACAGGTGGAGGCAAAACAGCTATTTTCACCACACTCCTTTCCCAAATTCCGTCTCCGAGACCGTCTCAAGCCTCTGGCTCCTTGATTATTGTCAACAGTATCGAGCTTGCACGTCAAGCAGCGGTTCAAGCAGAACAAACACACCCTCATTGGAACGTTGAGCTCGAACAAGGCATCCATCACCGAGCAAGTGGGCGAGCAGATGTGTGAGTCTCGGATGTGATTATTGGATCTCTCATTAGTGAGATGCATGCAGGACTGTGGCGACGTACCAGACACTGCTCCAGCCACACCGCCTGGCGAAATTTCGACCAGAGAATTTAAAGGCAATCATCGTAGACGAGGCACACCATGCTGCAGCCCCCTCGTAAGTATTCCTCACCTGACACAGGAACGCGATGTCAATGTGACTTCCTAGCTATCGTCGAATACTATCACATTTTAACGCTGATATCAAGAACCCCGATCCACATTTCGTGCCTCCCCCCATACCATATTCCATTCCGATTATTGGGTTCACAGCCACATTCAGCCGTCATGATGGCCTTGCACTTGGTTCAGTATTCGAGAAAATTGTTTACCACCGCGATTTCCTTGACATGATCAAGGAACAATGGCAAGCTTATCTGTACTCGATTTGTGCAAGTCAATCATAAGCTAACCACAGGTTATGTGATGTGCGGTTCACCTCTGTTAAAGCTACCATCAATTTGCAAGGTGTCGCTCTCAACTCCCGAACAGGGGACTTCAATACCTCTGGTCTCGCTCACATCATCAACACCGAGACCATCAATAACCTCGTCGTGCAGGCATGGCTTGACCGTGCGTGTACGTATTCTGAACGCCGGAACAGACACTATTCACTTATCAGCGTCCCATCCCCAGCATCTGACCGCAAGTCGACCCTGGTGTTTTGCGTCAATCTCGCCCATGTTAAACAGCTCACAAAAGCTTTTCGAGAGTTTGGAATTGATGCTCGTCACGTACACTCCAACACACCGGCAAATGAGCGGCGAACATTGATTACAGAGTTCAAGGCTGGACGCTATCCTGTTCTGGTCAATTGTGGTACGTCGCGTGAGGTTCAGCGTCGATGACTGAGTAGAATAAATACTACACAATCATCAGCAATCTTGACAGAAGGCGCGGACATTCCGAACGTTGACTGCATTGTTATTTGCCGTCCTACACGGTCTCGAAATGTTTATGCACAAATGGTACGCTCCATGTGCCTTTTAATTTATATAGATTTTTCACCCCTTGCTGCAGATTGGCAGAGGCATGCGACAGTCCCCTGCAAGCGGAAAAGTTGATTGTCGCATTATCGACTTTGTGGATTCGACTTCTCGTGTTTCTGGTATTGTCTCGATACCAACCCTACTTGGCTTGGATCCTAGTGAAATCGTCGATGGTCAGTATTCTTAGCCCTTCCATCGGTTATTAGACGTTCATCGTCGAGACAGATGCTAGCATCGCCGACTTGAGAGCTAGAGCGGAGTCTATCAGCTCTTGCAACTTGAACAATACCACAGTCAACTCAGATTACGGTGCCATACCCGAGCCAGCTTCTGTTACTTATCTTGACTATGATGATCCCTTCGCGATGGTCGACAGCTTTTCCGGGTCACCTCACATTTCGAGGCTGAGTCCAAACGCATGGGTTGGGTGTGGTTCTGACATCTATGTCCTCGAATGCCTCGGGAAAGGTTATATACGAATTGAACCTAATCCCCAAGGTGAAGGTGAATTCACGATATACAAAGTTGGGGCCAAAAACACTTATCGAAAATGCAGCGTGCTTCCGCGCTACATACACTGAGGCGACTATGCACTTTTCTTCCGCCAGACAGTTGAAATTGTCTCCTTTCATGCGGAAACGGTTGATATCCACCGCAGACACGCTGCCTGACGCACTCAAGGGCTGTGATACTTATGCAGTTCAGAAGGTACTCCGTGGGCCACTCGCTTTAGGGTATGGGTTCATGTGGATATTCTGCATAGTTGCTGATTTGGAACAGTTTACTCCGGAGTGCCAGGTGGCGACAAGCCTCGGCCACAGAAAGCCAGAAGACATTTATCAATAAGCGGAGAGGAAAACGCGCGATGGATCGGGCAAGCGTTGCAGAGGCCACGGAGAAGTTTACCAAAGGGGAGGCTGCGAACATCATCACCCGCCTGAAGCATGGGGCTCAAGTACGTAGTCCGTATTCTCTGAATCTTTCTAATTCAAACAATCACCCAGGCATATTATGAGAGAAAGGTGAAGGAGGACCGCAAAGAATTGCACCTTGCCGAGAAAGAGAGACTACGGGTAGCACGCAGCACAGTGCAAGTTGGACCACTGGATCAACATTGATATATATTAGATATTAGATAATGGTGCCAGAGTGTAGTCACGCAGGCCTCAACGAAGATAATGATGGTGACACCGCGTGCGGACTCTGCAAAGTCAGAATTGCTGCCTGCTGAGCGATATCTAATGCCTTCGATGAAGTCGATGGAGTGTTGAACGCGTGAGGATCTCGAGCGAGAACAGCTAGTAATGCTCCAACAAGCGAATCTCCGGCTCCGGTAGAGTTCAATGCCACATCCTGCGTTGTCTGTAGAGGGGGGAAGTGCTGGACAACCACCATCTCATCCGAGGTCGGGGAGTGAGCAACGATATATCGACAACGCAGATCGCTGCGTTGCGCTGCCCAGGCACTTGCTTCTGCTCGGTCAAGTCGCATTATGACCAATACACCAAGCTCTCCACACTTAACCACGATGTGCTTGAAGAACGGCAGGAGGTTGACAGCCATTTGGACGATGCCTTTATCGGCTATGAATGACAACGTGCCCAAATCTGATGCTGTGTCTGAGACCTCTCTCTTCGCGAGCTGCACCAAGTCAGTGCGGAATTGGGACCCCAGCCCAAAGCTATCAATCACGTTCCACCAACGCTCATGGGACATCAGGTCGGAATTGTTGCGGACATCCTGATACATCTGGGCAAGTTCGATCAAATTCGGCGAGACGAATGATATCACCGATCGGGTGGACCTTGCAAGGTTTGCGGTTATTGCGGGCAAGATACGCGAGGCCTTGACCACTGAAGTTGGTTCACTAATTTTGGTCGGCAAAGAGATCGAGAGCGAATAAAGAAGACCTACAAGAATGCTGAACGAAACTAGGTCATTAAATAGACACCCGAAAACTAAACAACGTACTTTGAATACCCGTCTTTAAACTCTCTGTCACAATCGTGGTAAGCACATCCGAGGAAATATTCCCGTCGAGGGCAAGAAGTTGAGGGCAGTGATCTCGGAGAATGGCGAGTATCTGAGACGTCTCAGTGGCAAACCATGAATGTTCGGTGGAAGTCATGTCTACCTGGTCTGCTTCCCAAGCATGTGGAAGATCCATATCAGAAACCCCGCACCGTAGTTCGCCATGTAAATCAAGAAGCAGATTGCAAACAGCACTTTGTCGGCCTTGAATGGACACTAGTCCATCCGTCCGCATTCCGAGTGACTGGGTCTTGGCACCGATCAATCTGCCAAAATCATCGTTGCCAATTGGGGCGACAAGCAATGTCACAGCATCATTTCCAGTTGATCCAGACATGATTCTATGGGTTGCCTCGGCGATGTTGCGAGCGACACCACCCAGCGATACGGACACCTTCCCGGGGTAGGTGCTCTTTTGATCAGACTTGATAAGCACCTTGGCTTGTGAAGTAATGTCTACAGCGGCGCATCCAATGACAACAACTGTCGCTTTCCGAACGCTGGGAATTGCATCCTTTCTTCCTGTGCTCCTAGAGCCATATTCAACCGCCTTGGATTTCTGGATGATCTGCGAGGAAGAACCCGTACGGAAATCACTGTAAAAATGCTGGTACAGCGTCGATTAGGATGCTGATTCAGTTCGGTATGCAGCTCACATTTTTACCGCTCTGATATTCGCTTGCAAGCTTGGCATACTCCACAGCGATTTTTCCACCTAATATGTCGTAGCATATATCGCGGCGCAAGAAGTCCGTTGAGGTGAGTCACTCACCGACGAGGGCAGAGTTTTGGACCAAGGCGACATCTACGACCCATAATGAATGTCGTGGGCAAGAAGACGTGCAATACGCCACTTACTGCTCGCCAAGGATTTACCACTCGTGAGCTCGCCAACACGCTTAAGAAGCCATGGTGTCACCTCCTTCCCCGACTGTGATACACCCGTCTCCTCTGACTCCCGTAGAGCAGTTTCGATGGCTCCTTGTAACACAGCACCATGGGCTTCGTGCTCCTCCGGGATAGGGACAGCAAACAGAGCACCATTTGACATGCCGAGCTGCCTTTGTATATCTGTCGGTTCACGGTCACCAGATAGTTGAACGAGGCCGAATGATATCCTCACAAAGAATCCTGGCAGCAGCCTCTGGGTCATCGATCCTCCACGGGGACTGTGAAGCTTGCGTTAACATCATAATTACATCGATAACCCTTGGACAGACCTTAAAACCACTTTTGCGGGAGTAGAATGCAGGGAAGTCGTTTGACTCAGCGTATGATATAACAGGCACTCCTAGGGTTTCCTACACAGATATTGGATGAGCAAATACCCGAAAAGAGCATCTAAGTATGCGACGCACGAGATACTCCAGCGTCCTGTGAATGAATCTCAATCCTCGAGATAAACGAGATCCGAACATACTTTGACTTACCTCCCTATGTCCAAGATCGACTTGACGCCAGCTGAAACCAAGCCCACAGGACAACGAGCAAGTTCGTGTAGATCAGCTGAAATATCCATTGCTGTCGGGGATCCTCGATTCAGTCGATACCAGAGAAGAACGCGAAGTGACGCGCACTTTTCTCTCCCCCACGATGTACTCCGCCGAGGCTGTGGATGCATGAGTGACCGAGTTAATTGCGCCCGTATGCCTCTCACCCTCCAGTGGAAAATATCTGATAATGTGGTAAGCCAAGGGTATTTGAAGCTGATATCAGGAATCATGCCTTGATGCCCGCCAGCGCAGCAAAGATCAATGTTGAGCTACACGTAGTCCCGCCGTCTCTCTTTGATGCTATAGCAGCAGCGATATCCCTCCTGGACAATTTCACAGGGTTTGTACTTCGACCCGCAAGTCGCACTAGCTCGGTGGGTTGAAGACCGATTTTGACACGACCTTCGATAAGGCCTATTGTGGCAGGGGTACTCCCGGTGGACCTGACGATATTCTCTACTGATTTTGCCATCTCCAAGGAGGTGGGGTACGGCATTCCATGAGTGATTATCGTAGACTCCAGCGCTACCACTGGACGGCCATTCGCCAATGCCTCCTCGACTTCTGGGTGCACGTCGATGGGAACACCATGTGATGCCGAGGGGTGTGTCAGAGAGACCGGACGACGTCGAGTTAATCGAGAGATGCTCCCAACAGAAATGCGCGTGCGGTGGCCCGTCGCGAACATGTAGTGGACTGATGAGTAGTAGGGTTCTAAGCGAGCGGTGGGCCGGCGTTTTGATGGCTTTGGCGTGATTAGATTTTACCACTGATACCTTTGCCTTGCTCCAACGATGGCTTACCCGAGCACCTCAACCGCAACGAGAGAGAACTGGGCTGGTGGCACCTGTGTCTTGACCTACGAGCCCCTCGATGTAGACGTGATCATGCGTTCAGTGAGGGACGATAACGCTGGTGCAACAGCCGTCTTCATTGGCACCACTCGCAACTCCTTCAAAGGTATATAGCATATTGTAGGCATCGTCATTAGTATTGACATGCCTTGTAAACAATCCCACAGGCAAAGTAGTGACGCGCTTAGAATATCAAGCTTACAGCAAGTTGGCTATTAAAACCATGGTCCAAATCCTCCAGGATGCTCGTGAAGCAGCATCTCGTTCGACACATCAACCACCGCTTCACAACGTTCCTTCTCTCATATCATGCACCGTCCATCATCGCCTAGGAACCGTTCCAGTGGGCGAGCCGTCAATAGTCATTGCGGTATCATCACCGCATCGCAAGGAGGCTTTCGCAGCATGCGAACGGATACTCGAGGACATGAAGGAGAAGGCACAGATCTGGAAGAGGGAGTACTATGAAGGGATGAAGGAGGAAGAGGCGGAATGGAAAGCGAATAACTGTTGATCCAGAAAGATGCGCGTTGTTTGGAGGGATACCATCTGG
>JBBPRH010000192.1:0-41214 GCA_038092915.1 Boletus pseudopeckii
CCACCCAGGATGACCTCTCCAAGGCGAAGGCCGGCTTGGACACTTCACATGCCGAGTGCGAGATTCTGAGGGCACAGCTTGAGGACGCCCGCACCAACTTCATAGCAGCCTCCGCCAATCCCGACCAGGCAGGCGAGGTTGAATGTCTCACCAAAGAGATTGCCAACCTCCGTGATGAAAATGTCATGCTCAACGATGTTTTGGCTGTTACGAAGGAGTCTCTCTCAGAGATGTCAACGAACCACTCCAAGGAGCTTGAGGAGGCGGCACGCGTTCGTGTGGAGGAAGTAATGAGACTCCATTCCGTCCACGACGGGGAGCTCAGCACCCTGGCTGCTCAGAAATCCGAGCTAGCATTGTCGCTCTCCGATATGGAGGGTGAAATTGCGATGCTGAAGGCCCAATTGGCTGCTGTCGAGCCCGCTGTGGCCCCAAGGAGCAACGGTACTGTCCACGTGTCTGCCACGACCGTCACACGGGACGAGTTGCAGAAGGTCCACGAGGCACACAACCTGAAAATGCATGACCTAGAAACTGAGCACGATCGCGTTGTCAGGGGAATGAGGATGGAGGTGGATACACTTCAGGGGCGGTTGGACGAAGTTCAGCAAGATGTTGCCCGGAAATCGATGGAGATCCAATATCTTGAACAAGAACAAGAAGAAAGTCAAGATTCAATCACTCGGTATGTCAAGGTCTTTGGACTGCAGAGTTTGTTTGGAGTAGTGATTGCGCTGGCCGTGATCTTTGATTTCATCTAACTACGTTGCTTCTTCACCATGGCGGTCTCTACTGTACAATTTTTGTGTCATTCGTCTTTTGATTTGATCGGACCGTGCTCATTGGAACTAATTTATTGACTGCGTCACGCACGCTTTCTTGCAGATTAAAGGCAGACCTGGAGGCAATGAAATCGGCATCACCATGATCGAATACCCAACGGCAGCCCTCATTTCTTTCCAGCCTCGTGGATTCGGTGCGGTTCCCGTCCCTCTTTCTCGTGGCTCTTTCCAACCATGGTTGTTCATATGCATTCCGGAGCTCTACCCACCTCGCGACGCCATACCCCAGTTCTCTTTCATGGTCACGGGACGGTTTTTATACTCTAAATTCATTACACACCTATTCCTAGTCGTGCACGCACGGAGACTCTAAATAGTTGGCATGTACTTTGGGCACATAATAAATTTGGTTGTCGTACTGTACAGTGTACACCGGGAGCACGTGCTATTCCTAAAAAGGAAGGCTCGCCTATGTTGGCCCATTTTAGATGCAAAACCAATCCGAGTCTTTGTTCCCGACCTTCGTCTCTTTCATTTTATTCCTGTTACTCTCAAGTACAAGATGGCAATCCAAAAGGAACCTGGCCAAAAGGGCGTCAACTGGTCAAATATTGCTGTCGGTATGTCCTTCTCCGTCTAATCATGCGCTCGTTCTTACACCTCGTCCAACAGGTGCGATCATGAACATGGTATTGTGCACCATCTTGGCATCAAAACTATGCTGACATTGACGACTTCATCTCGTCGCCGCGACTACTAGTTCGTCAGTCGCCTTTTCTGTTATTTTCCATTCCAGTCTCTCACCTGTTTCCCCGCTGTTCCAGGAGGCAAGTCTGCACTATGTGCTTTGGTGCCTGTCTGCATGTGAATAACCTTTTCACTCAGGTGACGACCCTAGGACAGCCTCTCGAGGTCCTTAAAACCCAAATGGCTGCCAACCGGTCGCAGACAATGCTCCAGGCCACCAAATCTGTCTGGGCTCGTGGTGGTGTCGCTGGCTTCTTTCAAGGACTGATCCCATGGGTACGCGAGCGAGTGTTCACCTCACCATTCCGTCCCTTACCTCGGGTCTGCAGGCATGGATAGAGGCTTCCACGAAAGGCGGCGTCTTACTCTTCACTGCTTCAGAAATCGAGTCTGGTGTGGTGGGCATGGGCATCAGCCCGGCCGCAGCTGGTCTCTTGGGCGGTATGGGCGGTGGTATTGCTCAAGCTTACGCAACCATGGGTAAGTGAACACATTGTCGGATTGCCGATGAGCTACAATGATACACACATCAAGGCTAGCGCCCGCCGCTATGCTCTCATAAACCTTGCCGTCTTTTGGGACTGATACAACGTCCCTGGTACCTTGCTGTTTACTCACACACTTGCTTGATAGGTTTCACGACCTGCATGAAGACTGTTGAAATTACTCGACACAAGGAAGCCACAAGTGGTGTACAGCGGTCAACCTTCCAAGTATTCATGGACATATACCGAAAGGAGGGTATTCGTGGTATCAACAAAGGTGTCAACGCAGTTGCTGTGCGTCAATGCACAAACTGGGGCTCACGGTGCGTTATCTCCCTGAACCTTTTGATCTTTCATCAGCTGATGATGTTTCAGAATGGGTTTTGCCCGATTGGCAGAGACAGGGATCCGGAATATGCGTGGTAAAGGTGAACAGGAGAAACTAGGTGCAGTCGACAAGATACTTTCTTCTTCAATCGGAGGTGCTTTGGCGACATGGAATCAGCCGATCGAAGTTGTCCGTGTTGAAGTATGGTCTCTTTACAAGGCTTATTTCTGTGGAACTGACACATCACAAGATGCAATCGATGGCTAAGGCGACTGCTAATGCAAACCGCCCAGAAAAACTTACCATTCTGAACACGTTGAAATTCATCTACAAAGAGAACGGCATGAAAGGTCTCTACCGGGGAGTAACGCCTCGCATTGCTCTTGGCATCTGGCAGACAATTTGCATGGTTTCTTTCGCGGACTATGTCAAAGTTTGGGTGAAGAGCCGTCAATGATAGTCCCTTGGCCTTGTTGGAGTTCTAATCATAGAGAAATAATATCCTCGTCCTAGGATGCGCGTTTAATCATACCAATTACCATTCTCTTGATACATGGACAATATGACTGGTTGACCTGGTTACGAAACTCAAAAAAAAATAGGACGGTACTGGCACCCACCGCATCCTCGCCACCCCCAACGATGAGTGCACAAATCTCACCAAAGGCACCATTGCACCCTTTGCTGGCTAAGTATATTGTCCAGCTCGCCGCAAACCCTCTTCGCACCAAGGCGATAACCTCAGGTAGACATCTCCTGTTTTTCGTGTCCGGGCATGCATGACTCCGAATCATGACCATCGTAGCAACATTCTCGTTCCTCCAGGAGGTCATCGGGTCGAACGCTGCCGGTCTTCCACCCAACCCAACCCCAAATGATGCCTCTGCGCTCTCCAAAGCACTCGCACGCACGCACATCAACACCAAAGCGTTTAAAATGGCCTTGTACGGCTTCTTCGTGTCTGCACCACTCGGCCATTTCCTCGTTGGCTTCCTGCAGAAAGCCTTTGCCGGCAAAGTCGGTCTCAAGTACAGATTAGCACAAGTGCTGGCGAGCAACCTACTCATTGCACCCATCCAGACCACTGGTCAGTCGCGTGATCCTCGTTCGGTGTTGAACTCGACCTGTTGACGCCTCGAATAGCTTTCTTGGCCTCCATGGCTGTAATTAACGGTGCCAAGTCCTTCGAGGAAGTCGCCCGTACAGTCAAAGCAGGTTTCTTTGCGGTCATCCGAGTGCGTCTTATTGTTACGCATATTGTTGCAGGGCCTGATCATTTTCACCAGGTAACTTGGATCGTCTCACCCTTGTCGATGGTGGTTGCACAACAGTTCATTCCCGTTGAGGTAGGTGGCCCGTATGTTCTCAAACGAACGAAACTGAAACAGCTCTAGCTCTGGGTACCTTTCTTCAATATTATCCAATTTGCTCTTGGAGTCAGTTGCTTCTTGTTGGTGTTCCGTCCAGGTCTGACCCTTCCTCTGCTAGACACTCTTCAACATCAAGATGAAGAAATTACGTCTTGCCGCCGCAAAGAAAGAGGAAGAACAGAAGGAACGGGATCGCGCAGCGTCTGCTGCCGCCAAAACTGAATGACCGCTGATGATCATACCTACTCGTTGTTCTACTTGTCAAGCTTGCATCAACCTCATGTTAATCCTATGGACCTTCAATGGAAGCATCATCGAATCCTACCGAGGGACATCTATTACTATCATACGTGGGTGGTGGTCTAAAGGAGCTCGTTGCACATAACGGTGTCTCGTACGCCACGGGGACTGATCATGATTTGAACCTGGTTCTCCAACCATCGTCTCGACTTGCCAGCTTGACAGTGCATACGTTCCGGGACGGGCAGCCCAGAGTCTCGTTTCAACGGTCGTCGATTGTGAAGGACACAGTATGCCTCGAATGGTGAGCCTTCCTGCATAGCGTGGTGGAAGAAGATCACTACAAGCGGGTGAGCAACAAGGGCCATGGAACCAAGAGAGACACTTGCGATTGATCAAATTCCTCTTCTCTCGCACCAAATTTGATCACATAGCGGGATGGGTGGGTCAACGAATGGTTCCTCAGAAAAAATTTCACAGTTGCGAGACAGGGTCTGACACGAGTGAGCACGGGAGACTAGGCCGGTATGACGGGACGCACCCTAGGCTGAAATCGTGTTCTACCACACCTTCCCGAATCGTGACGACTAGAGGATTCATCTCAGCGTTCCATTCACTGTCACGAATCGATTGCAGTAGCTCCGTCTTCTCGCGCTGAGTTTCTGCATACATGCTCCGCTTGACTTTCGCACTCTCTACATTCTCGATAGCCTCTTGAAGAGCAGCATGACCTGCACCGAGATTCAGGCCCGACAGTAGGATAAAGCCTGTTCTTCGTTCAGAGGGTATTTCCCAGAATATCAAGAAATCCACAGAAAGGGGGTTGAAGAGAGGAAAGATTTGAGGATGTGATCGAGCTGGAATGTGCGGATGTAATCGAGCTATGGAGTTGGCAATGACCTTCCTCTTTTCTGACAGGAAGAGACACGAGATAGCGGGGTCATGCACCGAAATACAGGAATCATACTAGAGAATGTGTGTGAAAGCGAATAGATTGTTCCAATGCAATCTAGCTTACAGTGGAAGTATGGCAACACATAAGGTCCAAGGGTGGTGGATCCTCCGGTTCAACCTTGCGCCCGTTTGAGACATCGCCCAAAGTTTTCGAGACAAAGGCGGTTGTAGCCTCTATACAAGCCGAGGAATCTAAAGGGGATGTATTGAATGACATGGTGATCAGCTGCGCAGGTTGTAATGGTGTACTAATTGATCCCGCTTAGCTGCAGTGACAAAATTACATTGGGAACTTACGACGAAAGCGGTGTCAAGTGGTGGCACTCCCAGGTAGGGCTAATGGCAGTAACCTGTTTGACTCGCATAAACCTCGAAGACAGATTAGACACTTCAAGGTTAATGAGAAATGCACTATCAATCGAGGGGTTTGGAGAGAAAGTTGCCGATAATTCTAACGAAGGGTTGACATGATAGGTTCTCGTCACACGTGTACAATGGAAGGCGCGACCTTCAGTCTAAAGACGGGAGATATTCAGCAGGGAAATCAGAACATGGGTACGATATTTACCTCTCGATACACGAAAAGCAGGCAAAGTTGCTGGTATGCAACATGACCAGGACGCCATGTAAGAGTGACGACGGTGCTGTCACCGGAGTGAAGTTCCTCATTGATGGGTATAACATAGGGGCTCCATGATGAAAGCTTGTTGCCTATATGTAGAGTTTCGGTAGAGCCTGCTGCTACCGATACTAGCAGAAAATGAATGGCTGGTCCAATTTCTGGTCGTAACAGAAGCTCACGAGATTCGCTTTCTGATAACTCTAGCCACATCTGATCCTCTGGACCACCCACCAACCATATCTCACCGATAGTTTTGCACCCTGCGTTTGTCATCCAAAGCTTCATCGACTTGTGCTCACCTTCGTTGAGGACGAGTGACTCATTGTTCTCAAACGAGATAGCGAGCTCTTGACTTGCCTCCTCGACGTCGGTTCTAATTAATATATCTGGAGCGTAGGTCACAGATTGTCTTTGTTGAGGAGTATCTTGTAGTCGTCTACCACGTCGTGCAAGGGATTCTCTAGTGGGAAACAGTCCAAGGAAATTATATGTGATGCTGGGGATAGTTAACGAAGCTGCCTGCGACGCTTTTACCGCAATTGAAACCTGGATGAGATGAAACAGAAGGCATGAATTTCAAGAGTGCACATGTCTTTTGAACTCTCACCATACGGTTTTCCTTCGCACCAAGGACGACTTCGTCCACGTGTTCAACAGTGACATACTTGTTAATCCACGAAGTATCTTTATCCCTCGCCTCCACTACGAGCGCTATGTCGGTGAAAGCTACCTCTGTACCCAATGGGTTTTGCAGAGCAACGTCCACCCAAAAGGGTTCTAAGGGGTGGAAATGAAACATAACATTATTGGAACCTGTTAGCACGAGGGCTGACTTACCACCCACAGCGGCTCTGCCACTCTTCTCAAGGGTGTCTTTGCCGCGAGTTTTCCAAAATGTTGACCATATCTCCTCCCTCTGTTCCCATTCCGCCTGATCTCCGCTGGTAGAATCTCGAGTTAGTCGTGTGCGACTCGACGCCGGGGACACAAAGGTTATTGGCAATTTCAAATCATGAATATCGATATCTTGACTGGAGATTGACCTCAAATGCTACACTGGGGTTAGGCCGTGATTTTCTTTTCATTGATAACGCACCGAGAATGCCACCCTGAAGTCTTCTAACAAGACTTTGTCTGAATTGGCTTCCGTATTTCCGTCTCCATTGGGGCGATCGATTTTGGCAAGCGGTGAGGACGACGCTGAGGACCAGCGTAATTGCCCGAGGAAGAACTTGACCGCACCCTTGATATCACCAGTCGTATATAGTAGCCTCCCTAAAACCTACAATTAACTTCGATGGGACGGGAAAGTGGTCGCCTAACCTAGCGGATGCTCGATACCCGATAACACTGCATCAAATCCTATAAGCTCCGAGGAAAGCTGCCCCTCTGAATCCCAAAAGGACGGGGACAGTGACTTTTTGGGTTGGTTACTGAAGAGTTCATGGGCTTTACGTAGGAAGAACATCGTCAGAGGTTTCTAATGCAAGTTCATGTGACCTTGCGCGGCATGAGATCAAGTAGAGACCCACGATGCCACATTTTTCAAGTCTGTTAGCAGCGAAAAGGTACCACAACGCAGCTCTCCGCTTTGAATTTTTCCGGGCACTCAAAAATGCTGCGTGAGCGAGAAGTAATGCTGCTGGTGGTTCCTCAGCCTTCAACGTCGCTGCCCCAATCAGTGCCATTCTGAGGACGTGGGCTGAGTGGAAACTTACGTTTCCCGCTGCCCATACTAGCCATCTTTCGCCCTCCAAAGTATCTCCGAGGAAATCGTTGGTGGAAATACCAGCTTCCCAGCGAACTGCGCATTTAAGGGCTTGCACTTGGGCCTGGGGGGTCATGTCTGAGCCGTGTGGGTATACAGTAGAAAGTGTATATGAAACATGCGCGACAACGGCAGGGGAGGGTGACAGGAGCAACGGTAAAATATCCTAGGGATATTTAGTTCCATCGAAAAAATAGGTGCAGATGGCTTGAATTACCGAACCACCTTTATTTTCCTTTCGCAGAGTTTCCCATACAGTGGTTGCAAGTTTGTAATCACCCAGGATAGTTGCAAACTCCGCAAGGCGTCGTAGCTGAGAGGGAGGAGCGGTCAGGACAATTGAGGGGGACGCAGGTTGAGAAGCATTGTAAGTTTGCGACCGGGATGGGAGGGAGGAGATAGAGGAAGAAGAAGAAGTGTGAATGGGATTCTGTGCGGGTGGAACACTTGAACCAAAAAGCTTGCGAGTGGAAGAGAAAAGACGCAATGGCAGCCGTCGACTGGACGAATACGCTTCATTCCATTCTACTACACATTTTTCCATCCAGGGAACAAGACTCATGACGACAAACTCCCGTGTGAAACGCGCCATTTGCTGGATGTCTGGTTCCGACAGCTTCAAAAAGTTTGGTGAGACAACCAAGGACGTTGTGGAATGGGGACGGGGAGTTGGGGAACCATTCTGCCAGGTTTCAGGGGAAGGTGGTGGGAGACGAGGCGGGAACGCAGGAACTGGGACAGGAGGGGGTGGGGGTGATGGGAGGGATAAAGAAAGGATGAACGCATGCAAACCATATTGTTTCTTGACGGCATTGAAGAGGGCTCCGGCCCTGAGGAAGATATGTGAAGAAGTGGCAGTAGAAGGAGAGAGGAATGACGTACTCCTCGTCAGACAGGGGAGATTCTCTCGGATGTACGATAAGGGTGTAGAGGAGATGGGTTGTGTCAACCCACGAGGGGAATTCCAATACACGAGAATGGAGGGCTGTGATAGCTTGCAATGGGTTGGGCGCTGTGGTAGATACGGCTAGAATGACTGGTGACGCTGTGAGTGAGGGATGGGAGGAAAGATGATGGGACTGACTGGAGAGCGGATGGTTCCAACCGTCGTACTTTGACGGCAAGTGATCGCCTTCGGCGCAGCGGGAGAGTTCGTCCCACCACGGTGTGCGAGTAGAACAGGAATCCGGGGAGGCGTCTAGTTCGTTGAGCCAGTGGGCGCATTGCTTGGCGATTCGCTCGCCAATCCAGTCGATAGTTCTGGCGGCGCGCTTCTCGTCGTCCTCGAGGCACGCGCGCTCTGTGTCTGCAAGATCGGAGAACCTGAGGGCAAAGGAAGGGTGCGAGACGGTGGAGAGAGAGGTGGTGCGTGTTGTGACTGGGTGTCGAGGGTGAGCGAGCTAGAAGGATAGTGAGAGGGAGGGAGATACCTTGGGGGAGGGGAGAGAAGGACTGGAGGATGTGGTGGAGGGGAGGGAGAGAGGCGTCCTGGAGGAGACGGACGAGGTCCGGGGAGGGGAGAAGAGAGACATGCGGGCTGAGCGAGGACGGCAACGCTGGGCCCATCTTATCCTGCGACGACGACGACCACATCCCAAACTTTGTCCTCACTTATCATTCCATTACTTTCACACGATAAACAATTAAATAAATACATTATCAATAAATAAATAACTCGTTCAGAATCCACCGCTGAAAATGTCACCAAGCAGGAGACCCCCTGCCAACCCGCCTAGTAAGAGAGCCGCTGTATTGTCCCCACCGAATCCGGGTGCACGCTCTGGACGCCCCGGATAGCTTGGGTAGTACGGCGCATATCCACCGTACGCTCGCATATACGCTTCCCGCTCTTCTAGTTGTCGCCTTCTTGCCTGCCTCGCCTCTTCTTCCGCTCGCGCCGCCTGCTCCGCCCTAATGCGCCTGTGTTCTTCGCGCTCCTCCTTCGTCCCGATTGCCTTGTCCTTGAATTTTCCAAATACCCCACGCTTGTGCTCGGTATGCGGGTCCGCAACGGGCACATCGGGGCGCTGTGAAGGACCGGATTTCTCTCCACTCCTCGAAGTGTGTCGCCCCGTGGCCGCATCGTACGGGGGTGGCGCATCGAGGTCAGATCCGACAGGCATTTCCTTTATCGCCCTTGCTTCCGGGTGTTCGTCAAGATACTGTTCGTCCTCGTAGGGGTGCACCCAGATTGCCCGTGGAGGATTTGCTCTGGTGTCGACCTAAGGGAACATCGACTCAGCCATCAACAATGGTAATGAGATGAGACTCACCCAGTAAGAATGATTGTAGGCTGAATCGTGCTGTTGGATCCAGCCGTCAGGGAGAGACATGATGAATTGAGTGAGGGGCGGGGTCGGAGATGACCCTGTCTTATTTATACGTGCACGTGCTGTGGCAACTGCGTATGACACTGCCACCGCACAGTTCATTTTAAAAGAACCCCGATTAGGATTCTACCCCTATGGTACAGCAAAAGTCCACTGCAGTCTCACACCGTGTGCGCGCGAAGGAACCGTATCGTCTCCTCTATTTTTTGGATTTTCTGTTCCATCGGCATCTGTCATGTCGGAATATTCAGTACTCGTATTCGACTGATAACGAGCACATACCTCGAAGAACAAGTGCATCTGTTTACGTCGTTCTTCGTTCACAGCTTCCTGTCGCGCAATAGCATCGGCAAAGTGGTGGAGTTCTTCTCTCCCGTCCTCACCCCGCACCGCCTGCACCATCCTAACCCGGGTCCGGGCAGCCCAGCCATCCTGCACTGCCGCACTGGCATTATTTCGACCGCCAGCCCATTCCTCCCGAATACCCCATCCGCTGTCCCTTCCGCGCGATGACTCCGTAGCATCCGAGGCAGCGCGAGTAGACCCCACACCCCAACCACCTCTTTGATTTGCTGCCCAGTCAATCGCATTCGATTCCCATGTCCCACGCTGACCGGCTCCCCAATCATTCCGACATGGCTCACCCCATATTGGCCGTTCGGACGGGGACTCCTTCCACCCTCCCAACATACCCAGCACTTCATTTGCAGTCCTCCATCCTCCATCACCCTCCATCTTCTCTAGAAACTCCTCCAACCGAAGCACTTCGCCCTTCTCCGCTGCGTCTATACCGCGCTGCCAGAAGGGCACCAAATCAAAGACATGGTCAACGTGGGCGTGCATCTCCCATTGACGCAGACCCTCCGAGGTAAGAGGAGGATGGTCGATCTTGCCCCAACAAGTCTCATCCAAAGTCTCCAAGTGGTTCTCTTGGATACGCATCCCATCTGCGCCGTTGGCACCCTTGCCATTTTCCGCTGCAGAACGCTCGTGGTCGTGAGCGGTTCGTTCGTGATTTAAAGCGGCATTGAGATTAGGGAAGAGCACTTGGCCTCTACGAGTTGCGGGACAAGTAGTGCAGATCCATCCTTTACCTGTTACAGTAGCGCCTTGTGTCAACCCCTCTGGTCACCTGATAGGCGCAAATAAAAGTGACAACTCACCCTGACATTTCTTGAGCGACCCTCGTTGAGCAGAGGTGGGAGTAGGCATCAAGTTTTCATGAGCAAGTTCCTCCCGTGACCCCGTATATGTCTGACACAGCACCCAATTAGGCCCATCAAGTTAGGAGTCCAAACTACGTACGTAGCAATCTAATACACACGGTGGAGTACATACTCGGTAAGTAGGGATCAAGTCCGTCCCGCGCGTGCGCTTTATATGTAAAATCAGGATGGACCGGGAAGAGGATTGATCCACGTCCCATTAGGCCACAGGGTTGCGGGCATGGTGAAATCTCCAGCATTTACGTCGCTCACGTACTGCAGGGTAGCCCATAAACGTCACCAGATCGGGTTCAGGAACTTGTGCACTTACAGCCAATCTGAAAAAGTGGGGTAGTCCCACCTCCAATCCAGCAAGGGAAAAGTTGAGAGCGCTACCCACGTAACGCTCTACATCGTCTACGATAAGGGAGAATCCGTTCCAACCTTGGCTGGACACGATGTCTGGTATATGAGCCCACGAGATGGTTTGATTTACTAATGTAATCGTTGCATTATAATTCGATGAGTTGGTGAGGAATGTTGGAAGTGGCGAGCCGGTTGTTCCATCACCAACGAGCTACGAAGTGTCAGTTTGACAGCCGTGCTGAAAGTAATTCGAGACGTACATCCGCTGCAGTCTCCAATATGGAGGCGAATCCATAACCGGCAACGTCATTCAAGAACATTCCAAGTAGGAAGCCTTGGTAGATGGCCGAGAGGCGAGTCGGAAATCCCGTTCCAGGGAAAAGCGCCATGGAAATGATGTAGTGATGCAGACGGAGCTGCAGACCTGGCAAAAGTCCCAGAACGAGAGTGACCAGGCCACCCATGACATGCCAGCCAAGATAATACGGCAGATAACCGGTTTTTCGAATGACACGTATCTGATTTATCACGATCACAAGCAAGATCAGGACAATGATAATGAGTGCGATGAGGCCACCAGGTTGCTGAGTAATATCTTGTGCTGTAAGACGATCAATAGGTATTTGTGCCATGGTGAGATTCGTGAGAACCCCAGTCCAGTATGGCGCGAGATACCAGATCATGGCCTCGAAGGGAGCGTTTGCGAAGACTGGCAACGTAAAGCGAATGGCAACTCTCCAGAAACCGTAGCAAACAAAGAGTGCCGGAAGAAACGCACCGAAGGCCACATCCAATGGCGGTGGTGTGGCCTGAGGCTGCGAGAAAAGAGCAATGTGCCAAAATCCGATGCACACAAGGCACCAATACAGTACGATGGCTTTAGGTCGAAGAATGAGGAATAAAGCACACGTGACTAGGATGTTGAAGGCCAGGGCAGGATTGCGAAGGTCTGTACATTGAGTGAGTGAAGTAGAAGGAGAGAAGCGAAAAGACAGAGGGAAAACAGAGGGAAAACCGACGGAGGTGAGACCGGATGCAGTGACAGGTAGGTAATTGGTAAAATTCCCGACAAGCTGAAGGGATGCACAACCTCCGGTCGAGTCGCTGATGAAACCACTGCATCCGTACTAATAAGTGCGTGATTCCGAGGAAAACAAACGGACTCACGCTTGGATTGCAGAGGAGCAGATGAAACTGTCACCTCTGTATGTCTTTTGCATGTCTCCACCACCGACTAGAAGAGGTACGAAATCGAGCTCTACATCTCCAACGAGTCGAGGATTCTGGAGCACGACAGAACCACACTGAGCAGGGCACCGGAGGTCGAAAGATGCATTTGTGAAAGGAGTACATAGTTCGCCGTTGAGACCACAACCAGCATTCTCCGTCCAGAAAACAGACGTGCAGTCGACAAACGAGGAAGAGGGTGTGAGGAACCACTGTGCACGTGTAAAGAAAGCGAAGCCGATGATATAAGCTGCAACAAGTAGAACGAATATCCAAGGTGCAGTGAACGGACGTGTGAACCGCAGTATCGCAGGCTCGAGTGCGATTGTGAATGTGTGACCTCGGAAGTTATATGTGCGACCGAGGAGAGGGATAGGGTCTAGGATGCGGATGATGAGACAGTGATAGAGACGTCGGGGCTTGGCTCACTAGGGAGGTCAATCTTCGGCCTGGGTCCTCTTATGTAGAGAAGAATTCTCTGGAGCGACCTATGCAGTCGCGGCCACTTGGAGGCCAAGTATGGCTGGAATCTTGCGAACCTGTGCGACTGCTGCGGGTGGAGGATGAGACCACCATCCTCAAGCTCTGTCTTTTCGGATACTGCCTCGGCAGTCAAGCTCGCATGTGTGGACTGGGCAGGGGTGGAGGGATCGGTCGGAGCGAGTTCACGCATGAGAGATGGCAACAATGTTACACTGCGAGGAGACTCTCACTCGTCTACTGCGCACGGTGTGACTGTTGGCTATATTAATGATTTTTCCGTTTCGCGCAAGTAGTGTATTTCTAGCTGTATCGTAACAACAATGCCACGACAGGTATATCGACGGCCTCAGACCGCGCCGACTACACGGGGCTCAGAACGCACCAAAACCAACGGGGTGGAGTAAGGACTTACGGTAGTCATAGACGAACCGAGTGTGAATCGGGCCGTCCTGCTTCTCAGGCGAAGTGAAGGTGGTGTGTCTGACATATCGCCTTTCCCCATTTACCATCGCGAAGCCCCACGTCTGATTGTTGAGTTGGGTGGGTGAGAACAAGTCGAATGATGAAAACAAAGCCATTACCTGTACCGCTCTCCACGTGTAACTGTTCTTGCCGGGAGTGCTCCAGGAATCGGTCAAAACGATCTCGTCGTCGATGGTATCCTGGGTCCAGCCTTTCTTCAAGAACTCGTCGGGGATCTCCTCTACGGGAACCCTGCGCGACTTTCCAGTCACAGAACCAAAAATATCGTCGTATTCATCGCGCTCCTCCCAGTCCAGTGCACGGTTCTCACTGTCGCCGGAGATGCCTCCAGAAAGTGTCTGGTCGATGTCGATGTGCTCGATGCCGACTTCGTCTGTGGTGTGCTTTATAGCAAGTGTGAGAGAGAACATGGCGATGGCGCGACGCTTGATCCATGACACGCCCTGTAGCCGGAGAATATCTTCGGTGCTGTCACTGAGGGTTTTGTTCTGTTGGTGGCGTGAGATGAGCGAGGAGGACGCGAGAGGGACGCTGACCATGAGAAACTTGCCACTCATCGCTTTGGTGGTGACATTTGGTGGTGCTGCCATGGTTTGAGAGAGAGATGGAGGGAGATGTTTCGCATACAGTGACCGCCTTTTATACTGACCGCTAATATGTGTATGCGTATGAACCGTCGATATCAATCACGTACGCTTGGGCTCAAATACCGTCACCACCCTCCACACTGCTTCTCCTCCCCGCTCCCAGGCTTGCGGTCCTCTCGCATCATTGCCCCCAAATTCTACCATGACCCCTTGCTGCGACCACTCACACCAGATGTGGATCGACCCGCCCGATGGTCCTGCGCCCCCACCTTTTCTGCTCGGCTCTCCCAGCCATCCAACGAATTCCTTGCCGGTGGTGTCTTTTGCAATCGTGATCACAGCCGGGGTCGCACCTGCCAAGTGCAACTCAATCGGTAGACGTGGATACGTGGAAAAGGCAGGCTCTCTAGATCTGGCGGGCCCATTCTCGCTGGGGACATTGTATATGTCTACCGCCTCCAACTGCAGATCATCGTCCTTGAGCTGCTCGCGTCTCAATCCGGTCGCGGGCTTGTACCCGTTCCGAGGTGAGAACTGGAAACTGACGCCGAGCGTCAAGTAGCTGAAGTAGACGATGTCGGAGTAAGATTTGATGTCTGGGACGGGGGTGGTGCCAGTGGACAGCGTGCTGAGGTATTGAGCAAGGACATGCGCAGAGGGTGGTTTACCAATGAGATCGTTCATATGCTGGTTGCTTGTCTTTGATAGTATTTTAAAGCTCCGATAGGATCCCTCCTCACCGTCGCTCTCAACGTCGAGCAACATGGCCCGTCCCCTCCCCAAACTCGAGTCAGACGACGATGCAGCCGGTCTGTCCTTTGTATCAACTTACAATCCTCTCCGTATCGTCGCCTCCATCATCCGTAAATGTGTCGTGTGCCTCTTTCCTCCCGCTACCACACTCAGGATAGCTTCCCACCTCGTACCCTTGTTCGTCTGTCTATCCCTGATCCCACTTATCCTTTTCTTCTCCCTCTTCTCTGGCTGGTACATTTGGAAAAATATCCCCGTCGCCTGGCAAGTCCCTATCTATCTCCAATACGGGTCAGTACTCCTTTCCCGCTCTCCCGGGCTTGCTGACCCCAATTGCAGTGATGGTCCCTCACCCTACGCCGAGCTGTCCCTGCCTCCTCTCTCCACCGCTCAACCGTACGACATTTCCCTTCAGTTGGTCCTCCCGGCGTCTGAAGCAAACTTCGCACTCGGCAACTTCATGACCACCTTGTCACTTTCCACCCCTTCCAATAAGACCCTCGTCACGATAAGCAGACCAGTACGTCCGTTTCGTTCCCCATTCTTGTTCTTTCTTCTTACCATCCTCGAGGCTATTGTACTCCCCCCAAAGCGTGCTACTTTCTCGTTCTCCACCATCCCACGTCTCATTGATATGGATATCCCTTTACTATCCTCCTATCTCCCCGGGACTTCAAATATGAATGCAAGAATCGACCTTGGCCGCAGGGATGGCTGGAAAAGCTTAGGTGACGGTGTGGGTCGCGAGTTAAGTGTTTGGAATGCTGCCCTGAGGGGTGTTGTCAGGCGCCATGGAATTCGGTAAGCTCCTATTTCTCAATCCAAAGGTCGTTGCCAAATCTTTTCTCCAACAGCGGTCTGGTGTCTCGCTTTCCCCTCACATTTGCGCTTGTCGGATCCGCTGCTTTCTTCTCTCTCTCTGTCATCGTCTTAGCCGCATGTATCCTACCTGCGGTTCAGTGGCGCGTTTCCATGGATGAAACGCATAATGCATCCGAAACCAAGGAAGACAGGCCTTCCCGCGTCCGAAAACGCCCACGCAGAAACGTCGCTGGCGAAAGTCGTGTTCCTAGCACTGTCCGTTTCTAACCGTACTTGCCTTGATGATTCTTGATCACGATATTCACAGGTATATAAATCCGAGGACGTCCCCGTCGATATCCGTTCGGCCCTTGCATCGGATGACACTCCTCTCAAGCGGCGACGCTCACGCATGTCTGATGTTCTCTTAGACTCTGAAAACTAGACTTCGCTTAGCTGATCATCCGTTGGACCCTGCAGGTACTAAAATACAGACTGAGAACTGCGTATTCATATATTTGATAGGCACACGAGTTAATTTGCATTGATAATTCAGTATGACAATGTATTGTCACCATCAGCTCGATTCTTGTTTCCTGCTATTGATGCCGGCAACCGGTAAATTTAGCTTGTATCCTTTAAAACTCATGACAATAGGACCTACTAGGTTGGCCAGCCATGGTGGGTCAGTATAGCCCCCGCAATTTAAACCGTCGTCCCACCTGTTTCTTAGCACCATTCTAACTTCAGTTTGATTCAGTCACCGTTGACAATGAATTCCTTGCAAGCTGAATCGTTGTTTGCTGTCACGGGCAAAGTTGTTCTTGTCACTGGCGGGTCCCGTGGGATTGGGAAGATGGTGAGCACGGCGCCTGCAAGAAAAGTACAACCATTCATCTTCCCAGCTCGCCTCCGCTTTTGTCAAAAACGGCGCAACTGTGAGTCTCCGGACACTTTGGTGGTTGTCTGTCAAACTGATGAACGGCGGTGTTCCGACATTTCAGGTCTACATCTCGGCACGTTCTGCTAACGACTGCAACGCGTCTGCGGTACAACTTTCTGCCCTCGGACCGGGCACATGCGTGTCCATCCCTGCGGATATCTCCAAGCTCTCAGAGGTGGAACGTCTCGTGCAAGAACTTGAAGCGAGAGAAAAGGCGCTTAATGTCCTCGTCAACAACGCCGGGACAGTGTGGGCTCAAACCTTGGACGAGTATCCGGTCGGTCCGTTTGCAGGCTCTATTTTGACCAAAAATTGACGTACAATGCAGGATGAAGGCTTTTCAAAAGTCCTCACGTTAAATCTGCAAAGAGTCTTTACCTTAACACAACAACTCCTCCCCCTTCTCCGGGCCGGTGCTGCCCAGGGTGGCCAAAGCGGGAACGTCTTCAACGACCCGTCCCGAATCATTAATGTATGTACAGGACCTCGTCTCTTGACTTTAAAATCCATTCTCCATCAGATCGGTAGCGTTGAAGGTCTAGGTGTTCCCGATCACGATACTTATGCGTACTCTGCCGCAAAAGCAGGACTTCATCACTTGAGTCGCCATCTTGCGGGACGACTCGGACAGGAAGGAATATTAAGCAACACCATCGCCTGCGGTGTGTTGAATTTCCCTGCGGTGTAGTTGCATTGACCAATTTGACCACCTCCACTTTCAGGAGCCTTCCGGAGCAAACGTGAGTTGCTTGGTTTTCAAAATCAGCGCGATCCTGGATAACCAAATGTTTGAGCAGTGACCGCCGAAATGTTGGATACTGCGGGAGACATTTTCATGTCGCAAATTCCGACCAATCGGCTCGGCACTCCAGAGGACATCGGAGGCACTGCTCTGTTCCTCGCAAGTCGAGCTGGCGCGTATGTCAACGGCGCAACGATTACTCTTGATGGCGGCTTCCTCGTTAACATGCCATCGTGCAAACTTTAACACCAGTTTCACGGATCCTAATCCATCAATGTGTACTGTACTGAACCACATTCCCTTCGATTGTCTCTATAGTACAAATTTCTCTTGACTGTAGATTACACTATGTAATTACCCGGATACACTACTCTCATTCTGTCTAGATACTTCCACTTCAACGGTTTCAATTTCTTTCGTTGCCTTTTCCTCGGGTTCGTCTTTAATAAGCAGCTTCGAGCAATTGCTTGTGCCTGCCTCCCCCCCCAGACTCCGCACCATGTCCGCCGCTTCATCGCCATCAAGACCAAGATCCTTGACTAGCTGTCTCAAGTCGTCGTCGGTGACTCTTACTCCCTGCAGTCCGAAGCCTTCAAGCTCTGTGCTGATATCAAAATCATTTCGTTTGTTCGCTGGCTTTAACGGGGTGTCGGGATCTTGAGGAAAGAACTTGGGCTTGTGATGCTCTGGGGTCATCTGAGACACAGGGACCGCCCCTGGGACACCAACAGGTTTTGCGACGGGTGCGGGACGGTCTTCGTCGACCTCTGCATTCCAGCTTTCCTTGAGCCGCAAAAAACTATCTAGTTCGTCATATTCGACGGCTTCTTCACTGAAGGTTGGAGTTCAGCAAGGATGGACGACATGACAAAATAGACGATGCCAACAATGCGTCAAAGTCCTGTGCACGATATCTCGGTCATCAGTCAACGCGTGCGTCCAAACACGGTAGTGTACGCACACCTGGGTATCTGCCCCCGACGAGTATACCGGGTAACTGTTGCTTATCTGCACCAAATCAGAACTGAAACAGCTACCGTCGTGCTCGGCATCACGAACTGAGTGGAGCCTTTCTCTTCCACAAGCGTTTGGCGTCTTCGTCTGAAGCCAAGTCGTAAGAAGCGAACGGGATCTTCTTGGTCTGCAAAATGCGCAAGATGTATTCTGTGAAGATGGTGCACGACTCTCGACTAAAAGCTCAGCAATAGAGTTGGAACGACTGACCTTGACGCTTCCGGAGGACCGGCTGGGAGGCAATTGTAGTGAGGAACACTTGAATCGGCGGTGAAGGCATGTTTAGAAATGATCAATCGATGCTGTACCAGACTTGCCCGTGGGGACTCGGGTCGACTCGTTGGCAAGTCACGCATCCAGCTGACCTGGCAACGTTGCAACCGCGACAGTCAACATCAATGTCCCTGTCAGTCCTTATCGTCTGCCTTGGCAATATCTGTCGCTCTCCCATGGGCGAAGCCGTGCTCAGACACGAAGCCACAAAGCGGGGAATCGAGATCGAAGTTGACAGTGCGGGCACTGGAGCATACCACGTCGGCGAGGATCCAGATGATAGGTATACAATGTTTCAACAGTCGAGGCTTCTAACTAACTATTCGGCATTGCAGGACCATCTCAACTTGCAAAAAGGTGAGAATTTCAGACTATGGATAACTGCACAACTCGAGTTGACCGGGATCCAGCACAACATACCCATCGATCACTCTGCACGCCAGGTGAAGGGGGCAGATTTCAGCAAATTCCAGTATATCCTTGCTGCAGACGAATCAAACCTTCGCAATCTGATGGCAAAGAAACCAAGAGAAGGAACGGCAACTGTGCGTCTTTGGGGAACATACCTACACAACAAGCCCATCTCAGACCCCTACTATGGGGATATCGTGAGGTTTTCATGGTAACTTAAGGCAAGGTCTAATATATCCGATGTCGCACAGACGGGATTCGAGCAATGCTTTAAAGAGTGTACAAAGTTGTCTAATGCTTTCCTCGACGAGGTTGTCAGGAAAAACTGACAATACTTGGATGTCCATATTCAGTGATCTGTGGCATAATGCATAATGCAACCATGTCCGACTCATCCTCGGCGGTACGGATAACAGTAGATCAGTTCAAGGTAGGCATGTTTACCGACGCACGGTTGCCTATGGCGTCTTCAGCTCTCCAGAGGCTTGTAGTGGTCTGGTGTCCTGTGTTAGCATCTCACGAAATACAAACTGAGAACCCGCACCTTATTTTGCGTGTAGAAATTGATCCCACTGTGTACAAGTTGGTTGATTACTTACCAAACAACGGCTACCTGCCGAAACGGAACTTACCTCTTGCCATAAAATCCGATGTCGCCCAGTACGCTCCCTTTGTTACCACTCCAAGCAAACATAGGAAGAGGAACTGGGATAGGCACATTGATACCAATCTGACCAACGTTCACTTCTGTCTCAAATTTGCGTGCTGTTGCACCGGATTGCGTAAAAATAACAGCACCGTTGCCGTAGGGGTTCGCATTGATAATATCAAGAGCGTCGTCCAATGTATCCGCGGAGACGATGGTAAGCGCAGGACCGAAAATCTCCTCACTTCAAAAGATGTAAGACACAACGTGTCAGACAAGAGAACAATGAATACTAACCGGTAGCATTGCATAGTGGTTGTAGCTTCAATAATGGTGGGGCCAATGAAGTTGCCATTAGGGTAGCCCGGTACAGTGATTCCCCGTCCGTCGAGATGAATGCGTCCGCCTTCTTCTGCTGCGGAAGATATGAGCCTTTCCACACGACTCTTAGCAGCCGGCGAGATGAGAGGGCCACTGCAGTAATCGAGGGTGAAACTCGAATTGATCTAGGGTGGAAACATACATACAAGTCTGCGCCATTTTCGAATCCTCCGTTGACTTGAAGTTTTCGCGCACGTTCAACTAGCTCAGGGAGCCAGGACTGCGCAGTCCCAACCAGGACGACTGGAATGTGTTACTTCTAGTTCAAGTTGGCTAACTTTTCCAATAAATACTTACCCACAGAGACAGCCATGCATCTCTGCCCAGCAGCTGGTCGACAAAGTTCACTCGTCTGGAGACTATGACTAAAAATGGCTTACCACCGAAAGCCGCCCCTATAATTGAGTTCAATGTGAGGTTCTTATTTGCTATACAGGATATTAGCAACGGTCCAGTGTCCAATGGCATGCAATTACCGTCAGGCATCAATACTGCATGATTTTTGGCACCCATATTCGCCTAGACAGGAAGGTTTCATATACTTCATTTAGTGAAGGAGTAAGCTTACCTGGACGCGTTTGCCATTCCTAGTGCCTCTGATCTAAAGGTCAGCTATGATAGTAACTCGACAGGTCCACTCACTCGCCTTTCGTATATATGCCGCCCGGCACGATCGCCACCCACAAAACTTATCGCCTTTATGGCGGGGTGATCACAGATAGCGTTAACGGTGGGAATAGTTCCGTGCACTACGTTGACGACGCCAGCAGGCAGACCTACGACATGACACGTTAGTGCGCAGTTAATAGATAATGTGGTCCTGGGTTGTGCTACCTGAACGTTCACAGAGTTCTGCGATGATCATGGCTGCACCGGGGTCACGCTCTGAAGGTTTGAGAACAAGGGTGTTTCCTGTGACGGCGGCCATTGGGATCGTCCACAGCGGAATCATGCTGAGCGGGATGAATGACGAAGGATTGGATGAAACAACGCTACGTACGCAGGAAAGTTGAATGGAGCGATACTATGATGCATAGATACGAATGAGCGGATGCCACGATAGGTAACTTGGTACTGACCTTGCGCAAACGCCTAAAGGCACCTTGCGAACCTGAGTGTCCATATCTTTGCTGACTGTAGAGAATAAGTCACATTCATGCTGAACGAATGTCGTTAACACCTTCTATTTTGTCTCCAAGCAATGTCGAAGTGATTCCAATTGCGGTTTCGACAACCTGGAGGCCACGGAGGACGTCACCGTGTGCATCTTTGAGTGCCAGTTAAGAGTTATTGCTGGGGGATACAAATACGGGCATACCTGCCAGAGTCTTTCCCTGTTCTAAGACGATACTAGCGGCCAGGGCATCTGCATTTTGGCGGATTTGGTTTTGTAACCTAGCCGGGTATGAAGGTGAATGAGGAAATGAGAGAGACGAAAGATAACGGACTCGATGGCAAAACGTTGGCGAGACAGGACGCTCTGTCTGCTCCAAGTCTTGTAGGCCTGTGAGGCAGCATCGACAGCTTGTTCAAACTCGGTGGATGTGGTCTCGGGGACGCGAGTGAGCAATGTTTGTGTAGACTGAAATAACGGAATAGGTGCGCAGAGGTGATAAGAAGGGGACGGAGACAAACCGGATCGACGACATCATGCCACACGGTCGCCTTGCTGTCGACAAACTGACCGCCGATGTAGTTCTTGGTGTTCCCACCGGTTGCGTGAGTGCCTTTCCACTCTGCAGACAGCTTGTCGGCTCTTAAGCGGGCTGGCTGGCTCAAGGCTGAGAGGGTCGCATATGCACGACGACGAGTGGTAGTGATGAAGGACATGGTGGTGGGGAAGAGATGCACTCCGAGAGCCGATCCGAGGGTACGGCACGTGGAATTGTATGATCGCGACAAGGTATGGGTTGGTTCAAACGTTCAACTTGCAGGAGGCGACGATGAACCCAGCTGCGAGTGCCAACGGTGTGCCCGCTGATCATTTTCCAGTTCATAACAATGCACTCCACATCCACCAGCAGTCTCAGCATCGCGACCACTGGCCCCAGATGCTCCCCCAAAATCAGCCCCAGCAGTTTCATGCATCTCCCTGGCAGCAGTCCCAGCCAGCACTACTCCCATCTGCTCCCTCCTCACTGCCCCAGATGCAGGCCCAGAGCTATCCGAACCCTTCCCAATATTACCAAAACCACAACTCCCTCTCGTCTGACTTCTCCCCCATGCTTCCCCAGCAGATCATACAGGATTTTTTGCGTCTGAGCACACCCGTCGGTTCATCCCCAAACGATGACACCATCCTCGCTCAAGCTCTTCACGAAAGTAGACAGACCGGCAAGACCTACAGACAGGCTCTTGAGGGTCTTCATGGGGTACGTCACGTCTCCTGCTATCCTTCGGTCTCCACCACTTATATGCCTCGAGGTCAATAACCATGCTGCAAATCTCTGGAAAGACTACTACCTCGACCACCACGACCGCTTCGACGTGCTCGTATCCCGTTTAGCCGAGCAACCAAAAACTATCAAGAAGCCATTCGTGCCGAGCAAGTCATCGCCTCACCTCGGGGACAAAGGCACACCTCACCAAATCGCGCGAAAGCGACATCTATCTCCTCCCACTCTTCCACCACCACCACCACCACCACCGCCGCCACCACCACGTCCATGCCATTCCCCTAAAAAGAAAGCACACTCTTCTGGTCCTTCACAAGCTTCGCGGCGAAAACGTGCTACTCCCCAGCCCGTCACCACTACAACTTCGGCACTGACTCGTCCCCCTAAACGCCCTAGGGCCACACTCAATAGCCTCTCTGCACCCTTACCTTCCAACGATGTCCCGAACCTAATGCCACCTCAAGTTCATATCCCCCTCCCAAATCCCCCCTCACGTTCCCCAACGCCTCCTGCAATTGTGCAAGTTGGTACTAACGGAAATAGGTATACCAAGGAAGACCGCGAATACTTCATCAAATTTCTCGTATGGCGTTTAAAGCAAGATCCTTCGCTGACCAAGAAGGAGCTGTGTGAGCTTCTTCACGAAAAGGTGAACAATATCACCCTTGTCTTTGCGGTCAGCATTTCCTAATGAAACGAGCCAGGCACCGCATCATAGCGTCACTTCCTGGGCTTCACATTGGCATCAGCGTCACGACATCGCCGACAAAATCCTTGCCACGTATCACGGCAATTCTGAGGCCTATGCAGAGGACGAAGACCAGGAGAATGAGGAAGAGGAGGTGGAAGTGGAAGAAGAAATGAATGACGATGAAGATGACGACGCTCAATCCGAGGCACTAGTACTGTCAGCCAATGATACTTCACGTGACCAGAAAGGCGTGCTCCGTTCTGAAGGAACATTTCCAGATTTCGACGACCCCGACATCGATACCGAGGAGGATGAAGCTGATATGGGAGAACCTGGCTCTTCGTTCACGCGGGGAGATTGGTGCATCCTCGCGAGGTTCATTGCCAGGAATCACTGGGATGAAATGTCGCGTAAGGAGCGATGGCAAACTTTTACGGAAACTGTACGTGATTATCCCCTCGAGTATTCATCCGTTTTCCGCGTTCAACTCACGATGGGACAGCACGGAACTAGGCGACCCGGAAAATCTTGGGCTGAATTTTATCGTAAAAATGAAGCTGGTATGATCCCAATGATCTGTGATACACTTGTTCTGTTCGTTAACCAGATTGTCGCAGCGATTTTGAAATTATCTAAGAGGTACGCACCTGGATCTAGTAGCAGAGGTAGTAAAACTCGACGTGGGCGTTCATCGTGGGGAAACAGACGGGGACGTTCACAGGAACACAGCGCAGATGAGGATGGGGTGTATGAGACTGACAATAGGGAAGATTGACACTATTACTCGTGTCATATGCCAATGCTACGCATAATATTAATACCATACAGAATTTCGGCTCTACGAAGTTTGTTGGGCTTGTTTGCAGCACGTGGCCGCTATAAGTAGTCGAGGTGTTGGTGCATTGCTCGACTGGTCGTTACTTGCCATCAACCAGTTCCATCCCTCACCTATCCTACAACCACCACCCACAGTCTAATTCAGAGTCGACGATCAGCCATGGATGAGGTGTACGATGTGATTCAATCCCAAGATCTGATGGCTGGCTGCTTTATGTTGCTGACTTGCTCTCCAGGTCGTCGTTCTCGGCACAGGTCTGACAGAGTGTATCTTGTCAGGTCTCCTCTCCGTCGAGGGCAAGAAGGTCCTTCACATGGATAGAAATGACTATTACGGCGGTGATAGTGCCAGCTTGAACTTGACGCAGGCAAGTTACGCACCAACATGGTCTGTGCTCCTCACAGCTGCTCACGTACATCAACATCTAGCTCTATCGCAAGTTCAGGCCTGATCAGCCCCCACCGACGGAACTCGGCCGCGATCGCGACTACGCCGTTGATCTGATACCCAAGTTCATCATCGCCTCGGGAGAACTCACCAAGATCCTCGTCCACACTGACGTGACGCGTTATCTGGAGTTTAAGCAGATCGCAGGAAGCTTTGTTTATCGGGATGGTAAAATCTCCAAAGTCCCAAGCACCGAGATAGAAGCTGTAAAGAGCCCTTTGATGGGTCTCTTCGAGAAACGTCGTGCTAAAAAGTTCTTCGAATTCCTGCAAGGGTGGAAGGACGACGACCCTGCAACTCATCAAGGTCAGCGCATCGGCCTGACCGGGTACAGCACTGGATAATCTTGTCGCTTTAGGCATCGACCTCGATAGGGACTCCATGAAGACAGTATACGAGAAGTTTGGTCTTGAGCCTGGTACCCAGGATTTCATTGGTCATGCAATGGCCCTCTACCTTGATGACGAGTAAGCTTTGTGCACCGAGCATTATATTTCTAGTGACACCCTCTCAGCTACATCACACAATCTGCTCGTCCAACTTACGATCGAATCATCCTTTACACCTCTTCGATGGCTCGCTATGGCAAGTCACCCTATATCTACCCATTGTACGGTCTCGGGGAGCTTCCCCAGTCCTTCGCACGTCTATCTGCCATCTATGGTGGAACGTACATGCTTGACAAGCCGGTTCATGAGATCGTGACTGATCAGGGTGGCAAGTTTGTCGGTGTACGCAGTGGCGATGAGACCGTCAAAGCCAAGCAGGTCATCGGTGACCCCAGCTACTTCGGTGCTGGTGAAGAGGCCGAAGGCGGTAAATTACGCGTCGTCGAGGATGGCAGGGTCATTCGAGCTATCTGCATCTTGAAGCACCCGATCCCTGGGACAGAAGACAGTGATAGTGTCCAAATCATCATCCCTCAGAACCAAGTGAACAGACGAAACGGCATGTATCGTTTATTCTGTTCCTGCATCACGTGGCTCACGTTGCTATAGACATCTATATTGCCATGGTCTCATCAACGCACAACGTCTGCGCTAAGGATGTATACGTTGCCATAGTTAGCACCATTGTCGAGACGGATAAACCAGAGCGCGAAATCATCCCTGGGCTTCAGCTCCTTGGACCTATATATGAGAAGTAAAGTCTTGCTTTCGGAGCAGGTACAGTGCTGACTATATAAAATATCATAGGTTTGTGAGCGTTACCCCACTCTACACGCCTGTGTCCTCGGGGGAGGCTGACAACATATTCGTCACTCGTTCTTACGATGCAACTTCTCACTTCGAAACCGTCGTCGAGGACGTTCAAGATGTCTGGAAGCGTGTTATCGGCAAGGATCTCGTCCTCAAGAAACGGGAAGCGGAAGCAGAGAAGTAGTCGCTCAAGCAGTAGATTATGCATAGTGCATGCTACAGCACATTGTACCCATGTGAAGTTATTTCGACCTATACACTCCATTCGCGTATTTTCTCCCTATTGCGGTCAGCGAAAGCTATCGGAGAACGCATCCATGTTAAACTCTGGGACTTGAACGTCATGTTTTGCTGATTTTATCAAGCTTCCTAGCCCAGCTTTGCGAGCGGCAAGATCACTTTCCTCCTTGATAGTCTCCTGTGCTACGCCATGTGGACCAGATTCTGGGGGTTGCCTCCCCGGCAGTATCTTGGACTCAACATCCATGTCGATCAAGATAGAGGATCTTCTGCGTAGGAAAGGACTGTCAGTTAGAGTCCGACGTGGCGAGATTGGGCTCGGTGGCGCCTGCATTCGAGCTGCATCGTTCCGCGCAGCTGTTGTTGGTCGTTCGAAGGACCATGAATGAACAAGGTAAAGTGCTAGAGCATGGCAACCTACACGAACGTCAGCTAAGTCATACAGTGCGAATATAGAACAGACAACACTTACCCATCCGACAGAACACTCGCGCAACCTGCAGGATAAAGTTGAACTCTCTCCTTCCGGAGATTTCACTAGTTCCTGCCGCAGTCTGTAGTGTCTTGGATCGCAATTGAGAGAACAAGAGCGCAAGACTTGGGTCATCAAAGTGTGGTTCACCGATTTCAAGGTCTTGCATTTCTAGAGAATCGGCCAGATCTCGCAAGGGAGTCTGTGGGGAGGGTAAAAAGATCGCATGTGTACTTAAGGCTCATAACTTACCAGGAGGATCCTCACAGACAGATCTCGCCGTCGTAGGAGCCAGAATGCCCAACTTCCCAGCCACCTGTTCCCTTCGCGGAAGGCAATCGGCAATATAGTGTTGTTCAGAATGTCACCCAATACTTGTCCTTCGTTGCCTTCGACTACGCGCGCCAGGGCTACAGCAAGTTGGAAGTCAGAGAGCTGTTTTAGACAAACGTTTACAGCATCTTTCAAACTTCCTCCGAGAAGGAAGAAGGCGGCTGCGTATTCTGAGCCCTGTGTTGTGAGCAGAACACTATGTCAGGATAAATCTACCGACCGAATCGTTGCTTGCCCATCAGAGCATAAGCATTTTTTAGGGCCGCAGTCTTCCAGCGCGGTTGTGTGAAGTCATTCGCTAGGAACTTGAGCATTATTGTCTGCTCCTTATGCCATGCCGCCTGACGCCATAATCCATGCACCAATTTCACTTTTCCTAGTGCGAAGTAGAAGAGCGAACACGTGGTAGGATCCCGATTGCCACCTGCCATATATTCGTTTCGAGCAATAATTTCCATGTGTGATTTCTGGAGAATGTCCTTATAATAGTGAACCAACAATCATACAGGAATCTTACCATCGTGTCAACTGAGGTCAACCAAATGAATATACCAAGTGCTCGGGCGTCCGCCCACAACATCTTCCCATTGCAAGCCGCGGTGGAGGTGTCCAACAGTAGGTCCTGACTTTCGCTGTGGAACGCCCAAATCATGTCTCTGTATCGAAGACGTTCTCTCCAGCCCGTTTGATGGGGAATGCCACCGCCTGACCGAGGACTTCCAGGGTCTGATACAATTCGACGGTTTAAGATGTAAAATGAACGCATGGAAAGCACATAGCGGAGCCCGTTGGCATCCAGTGCTCGCCGCTGTTCGTCGATCTTTAGTAGCAGAGTTAAGTCAGAAGAGGCTTCAGTGTGATCCTGCTAATCTCAGTGTACCTACCTCTAACGTTGTTTGTATGAGAACTATGAGGTGCGCATGCTCATTAGGCGAGAGATGAGGAAGTGGTTGTCCCTCCAGCTGCTCTATGAGGGATTCTACCAGGGATCTAGAAAAAACCTCGTCTACGCTGTGACAGAGTCAGGCAAAGAACCATTAATGGGGGTTAGACGATGTGCTCACGGGTCCAATTGCTCTGGAGATCCAAACAACAAACCGTACCATCTTGCGGGTCTCTTCGTCTTGAGTGACATATATAAAACATCTTCGCACATGTAATGATGGAACAGACTTACAACTGGTGATTGGTCCTCTTGCAGGTAATCTTCGACAGCAAACGGCTGCCAACAGAAAGTGTTCCCTCCCCTTGTGGCCTGCCGAAGGGAGATGATAATTCGCTTGACTAGCGATATCTTTCCTGCACAATGGATGAATGATCGACATGGAAGCGTCAGTGAAGGTCCGCACCCCATAGAAGACATTGCAATAACATTTGTGGATGATAATCTGGGAGAGGGCCATTGATCCTGGCAACATGCACGAATAAACTTTCGGTTGTGGAGTTAGGTCCGTAGGACTGAGTCTGGCCATAGAGAAACATATGATGTCCAACCCCCACCAGTAGAGTACCATTGGCGAGCCAGATTGAGTCACTGATTGTGTAGGGAATATATCTGATGGCGCGGAGTAAAAAATCCACCCATGTTGACGTAGGGAAAAACAAACCTTCCAACCTCGATCTTGAAGCATATGGTCCAGGCAGGATCGTCACCGAAATAGGTTTTACGTTGTTGACATAAAAGCTCGACGTGGTGGGCAAACCCAACGGCAAGTATAGACTGATTGTCTGGAGTTGACGTCCAATCGAGATCATAGATAGGTTCGGATGCACTTCGTACTACAATGAAGATGTGCCTAGAAGAGTGAGAATTTGAACTTACCTAAAAATCCTTTGATGTTCAAGACCAGAAGCAAATTCTGATTCATTGGAATCCCAGATGGTTAACTCCTGCCCGTCGGGATGGCCAGAAACTGACGTGTCAGATGAACAAGACAGCATGCTGGACTACAAAGCGAACGGTACCTAGCACCGACTTTTTTGCTGAGCTGCAGCTTACCATTCCGAAACCACTCCTGCCAGTCCTCACTCTTCCTGTACACCTCCACTCGGGTTTTTTTCCGTGCTCCAAAGTCCAAAAACATAGTTCCCCATCGTCCGAGACGCTTAGCAAGTTATCATGTTCTTCCAGAGTTGAAGTCTTGCTCCATGCCATGGGGTCGACTGCAATCAAGAGCTTCGGTGCTTGGGAAAGCGGGAGGCGGTTGTGGGAATAGAGCATGAGTGTTGGATGGGGGGAACCAGAAACATGAATGTGGAAAATGAATTTGTCTTCTGTCAGAGCGACTATAGATTCATGCTCTCCCTTTGACGGTGTTGAGAAAAGGTGTGAGATGCGAGGAAGCCGAAGAGTAGAGGGGGGGGTGGAATGCAATGTTAGCATGGCGTTATCACTCGAGTAAGTAGCAACAAGTTTCCCTGTCATCAGAAATCCTGAGAATTGACCATGCACCGGTAACAAACCATACGCACCACCGTCTAAGACTACGACCTGGTCTGCGGAGGACCATGAATCGAGGCGAGCAAGGTTTTGCCCTCCCTCCGTCCCCATCCATGTCTCACCACCGTCAGCACGCACAACTGCAACCCCCCGCCCTGCTGGCGTCCTGACGAAACGCAAAATTTTACTCTCTTCCAAAGGCATCTGCTCTGGTCCAGCTGCAACTAACTGGAGGCTGTCGGCTCGCCCATTGAGTAAAGTGGTCGCGGAGATATTGTGTGTACGCAATGGCGGTGAGGTCACCAAAGTCAGGCTACCACTCTTGCCACACGGTAAGAGATAGAGATTCAAGGGAGGTGGAAATAAAGTTCCTGGGAGCGAATGCGAGACGGTGAATTGCCTTAACAACGTTGGTGGTTTACGATCGATGTTCTGGAATCTGGTTAGAAGTATCCTTATCATATCCTCATGGAACACTTACTGCCACGGCACTCAACAGCAGAGAACCATCCGCGAGAACTCGTAAAAACAGATCCCAATCCTCCTCATCGACATCTCTTACCCTCGACGTCTCGACGCCCTCGATCTCCGACGTTTCCAGTACGGCCTTGACAGCTGGCCCGATAACTTCTCTGTCCAACCAGATTATCTCTGACTTGGGGCGTGGCATAGGTTGAGACACAGCCGGAAGGACGGGAGAAGGAAGGATGTCGACTGCGAGGTGTAATTGAAGTCGTTGAGGTGAATCGACAACGGGTAAAAATATCCGTAGCACCGAGTCCGAAGTGATAGTGAACAGTGTAGGATCGCCACTACGAATGAGACATTGGCCCATGATGCAAATCTCTGTATGTCTACGAACCTTCGAGACATTGGGGAGTATCGCCAGACAATAGATTCGACAGGGCGTGGATGTGGCATGCCTTGGGTTTGTTGGCCAGATGTAGTGGAGTATAATCTAACTCGATTGTCATCCTGATGTCATGTTGAGAGGGGGTCAGTGGAGCGAAAGCAGGACATACGAATGATGTCGTCGCAATGTATGTTAGTGTCGGTGCAAGTTTGGCGAAAGAAGGCGTGACGACGCTAGGGTTGCCTGGCGAGTCAGGCTAATGATAGGAGGATTCACCCAAGGTACATACCGAGTACCCCACTTCTTGCTCCAGGTGAGGAGATCATTCTCGAGGATTAATGTGTACACTGAGAGACCACTTTGACTGCCGACTGCGAGTAAACCTGACACTGAATGAGAGGGGCACCGGACCATGCTCGAATGTGGAATTACCAGAACGGCAGTCCAAGGCAGTAACAAAGTCCCCATCGGGAAGAACTAGGGAGGAGTGGACACGCCAGGTATCCGTCTGAACGTCGGACATGGACCATGCTGTAATGTGCGTGTTTATGGAAGCCATGATCTACGCCAAAAGGTGATGATGGAACGACACGACGACGAGCTGACGTACTATTTTCATGGCAGGATCAACAGCGATGCAGGAAACGCGTTCGCCTAGACTTTGCAGGCCGGGAAACACCTCCTGGAAGGCAAGGACGCGGATCAACTGTAGACTGGCTGCATTGAGAACGACGACTGTGTCGGCAGACGAGTATAGCTGGAGCAGGCCATGAATGTGGGAGTGAGGGAGGAAAAGGATGCACGTACGACAAGGGTAGTATGAGGGAGGACGAGGTGCTGGAGAAGCCCCGAAGGAGAGCCGGTGAAGGTTCTGAGGAGGTCGAGCATGTACGGCGATGTCGATGGGGGTGTCGTCCTCGCCGCTGTCCGTAGCAACATGCTTATATAGTTATATACATAGTACTATTACATCCTTTCTCTCTCCTTTCTCGCAGCTCCTTCCACTTTGGCCATGCGGCTCTGCAACTGCGTCCCGCTCTCGCTGCTCGCTCTCTCTCTCTCCGCCACCGCCTTTCAGGTGTCCTGGCAGTCGCACCCAGCCGACGCCCAGTCGGACGACACCCTTCTCGAGGTCCTCAGTCGCGACAATGACTATTCCCGCTTAATCACTCTCCTCCAGCGGGCCCGTCTCATCCCGACTCTCAATAAGCTTAACGGTAGTACCTTCTTTGCACCCACCAACGATGCAGTCGAGCGTCATGCCGACAAGAGTCCACTATGGCAGAGTCTCCTCTCCGAAACGCACTCGCTCGTACCCGATAACGTGCAAGAACAACTCAGACAGCAACTCTTCTATCATCTTCTCAACTACACCCTCCCTGAACTCCCAGAGGATTCGTCTACGCTCACCCTCAAGACTCTTCATTTCCCACAGTTGCCAGCCGATTCTTCCCCCCGCGAGCCTCCATCCTCCCCGTGGTTTCCAATACCGCATGGTCTACTTGGTGACCAACCGCAGCGCCTCAGGCTAGCTTCACGTGACGGTTCAACATGGATTGGTGTAGATGCATCTGGTAACGGGGGTGCAGAGATAGTCAAGGAAAGGGCAGAGGCAACTAATGGGATCGTATATGGCATTGCTGAGGTACTTGAACCACCCTCAGACCTCAGTGAGTAGCTTCACACTGCCTCGTTGTAACACATTAACCCATCATCTGTCAGCAACCGTCGTGGGCGGTCTCGACTCACTTTCTTATTTCCAGAAGGTACAAACCCCAGAAATTGAAGGGTTTCTCAAATCCACACCAGAACTTACCCTATTCCTGCCCCTGGATTCAGCATGGGAATCCCTCGATCCTCTCGAGCGACTCTATTTGGAGAGCGACTTCGCTGCAGACGACCTCCGCCGTATCCTAGATATGCATGTCGTCTCGGAACCTGGGGTGAGATGGTCGGTCTCATTCCAATCCTCGACTGAATGTGTGTAAAACCCAATTATCCCACCTTATTCTGTCTGATTTTGCAGCCAGTAACGACTAGGTACGGCTCCACTCTCGATGTCACGGTCTCTCCTGAAGGCACGATAATATCCGGAGCGAAACTTGTTCATCCTGATGTTTACGCCAGCAACGGCGTTTTACACCTCGTGTCTTCCTTACTGGTTCCCCCAGGGACTCTCCAGCTGACACCAGAGAAATACCTTTTAGCACTCAACTGCTCCTCTTTCGTGTCACTTCTTCACTCGGTTGATCTGGCGCATCTCATCAATAGTACTGACAATCAGTACACGATCCTTGCGCCAAAGGATGATGTGCTTTCCCTTTTTCCCTATGCCCTGCCTGCATCGGGGTCGCCAGACCTTAAGCGGGTTTTGGAATACCATTTTCTTCCTGGCCTTTGGAAACCTAGTAAGCTGGATAATAGAATGCTACTGGAGACAGAGCTCCATGAGCTGGGTTTGGATGACGGCCGTCAGGTAATGCTTGTCGAGGTCCATGATGGCGAGAAAAACGATGCGGGAGCGCGACATATCACATTCGCTGGCGCAGGTATGATTGGCGAACATGGTAGGTGTAGTCGCCACCATGACCCCACCAACTATTGACCTGTTTGACAGTGGAGATCGATAGCGCGATCATATACTTCATTTCACGACCACTCGATCCTCCGGTTGACCCTCTCCAGACAGCGCTGCCATCCTTAGACCTCTCTTCCTTCCTTGCGGCCGTCTTTTCGACTTCGCTTGCGGACGTGATTAAAAGGATGCCTCGAACTACCTTTCTCATTCCCCATAACAGCGCGTTCAAGCGTCTTGGTCTGTTGGTCAGCGACCACCTTCTCGCCGCATCTTCTAAACAAGACCTTGAACACGTCATTCTCCATCATATCATTGACGACGTTGAATATTCAAAGAGTCTCGTTAATGGATCCCAACGCACTTTCGCTACTCTAGAAGGGTCCGACTTACAATTGGAGCGGACTGAGGACGGCTCTATCGTCATCAGTGCTAGTGGAGGTTGGGCTGGTATGAAGAGCTCGTTATACCCGCAAAACACGCTCACGGACACCGGCGTCATACACGAGGTGTCTGACTTGATGATCCCTCGAACAGTGGAATTAAACATTGGAAAACTGATGAAGGCGGGAAAGGCAACCACTATGACAAATGTGATGACCAAGGCAGGATTCGATTGGATTCTACATGGGTCTTCGCCACCAGAAGGTTCGGAGTGGGCGGATCGAGTACTTGGTGTTAAAACGTGGACCCTGCTCTGCCCCACGGATGATGCTTTCAAGAAATACAACCTGACGCAGCTACTTGAAGACCTTGATGGGCTACGTGCAATCGTTAGCCAGCATCTAATCCCGACCTCTGCCGCCTCCGGTTCGGTCAGTATGATGGATGGATTTAACAACAGCCGGCCATTGCCACTTGACCAGCTTGGCAGCCACTCGACGCTTTTGTCGCCAACTTCCGCGTACGGGGACATCGTCTTCAAGGAAATGGAAGACAAATCAACAGCGGAATACATGGTCGGGATCAAGAATGCCCGGGGAACCGATGGAAAAGCTGACTGGGCTCGTGTGTTGAGCTGGGGTCGTACTACCACCGGGAGTGGGACTGGTGGGGTCATTCAGATTGACCGGCTCCTAGTGCCTTATCATCCATCATGGTGGATCGAGTATGGTCCACCGTCCTTTGTGGGAGCTATTGGTGTATTGGTTATATGTTTATTCTTCTATGGAGTGCGCATCTTTTGGAATAGGGACCAGACAGAAGCCACCTATGAGCCCGTCGGAGGGTTTGGTCGGGACTGCGACGACTCGTAGCGACAACGGACATGTATTTCTTGTAGCATGTGCAAATATGATACTTACCACGTTCAACCGAGTGAATCATATGACAACGTCTCTTGTTCCCGATACCCACAATGGTCAGTACAGCAGCGAAAATCGAACGTATCGGCACTGACGACTGGCCCGCCAGAGTAGCGAGGGGGAGACAACAAAAAATTCGGTCGCTGAGAACGTCAAAGCATTTGTTGCTGGAGGATTCGGCGGCGTGTCAGCGGTTCTCGTGGGTGAGACTTGTTTGAACATCCCTCGAATGGCTCACACTCACCATCCTCTCAAGGGCATCCTTTTGACCTCACCAAGACACGGCTACAGACTGCTGGGCCAGGACAATACAAAGGTGCTATTGATGTCGTCCGGCAGACCCTCGCCCGAGATGGCGTTACTGGGTGAGCGACGGCCCGGTACTGGTGGCATATTCGCTCACCCGCCGTCGACCTCACAGGCTATATAGAGGGATGGTCCCCCCACTCCTTGGCGTTACCCCAATCTTTGCTGTCTCTTTCTGGGTACATCCGATCTTTCTTTCCGCGTCTGAATAATAACGCGTTCGCTCAAGGCCTACGACACTTCAAAACAGCTCATCTTTGCTCTGACCCCAAACAGGTCGGGCGAGAGGCTTTCAACTCTAGAACTTGCTACCGCTGGCTTCCTATCAGCCGTACCAACCACCCTGGTTACCGCGCCAGTAGAGCGAGCCAAGGTCTTGCTGCAGGTATGAGTATGCATTCGGTACGCCATGTTTCTTGTTAAAGGGAGGCAGGTACAAGGACAAGGCGCGTCAGGCACCCAATACAAGGGTGTCTTCGACGTAATGAAGCACCTCTACAAAGAAGGGGGCATGCGAAGTATCTTCCGTGGAACGGGTGCGACACTTGCTCGTGATGGGCCTGGAAGTGCTGCGTATGATGACTTGCCCTACCCTGCTTGATGTCTGAGCTAACAATGGTTGGGATTAGCTACTTCGCCGCCTATGAGGTCACCAAAATGGCGTTGACGCCAACTGGATCGTCGTCCTCTGAACTCAATCTTAACGCCATTATTTTGGCTGGTGGGACTGCGGGTGTTGCAATGTGGTCTTTGGCGATACCCCCGGATGTTCGTTCGATCTTTGATGTGCTATTTCGAGACATTGATCAGTTGCAACAGGTGCTCAAGTCAAGGCTGCAATCTGCTCCTTCGGGCACATATTCTGGTTTCTTTGATTGCCTGCGAAAGACCGTGGCCCAAGATGGTCTCGCGGCGCTCTGGAAAGGATTTGGACCTGCTATGGCTAGGGTAAGCTGGGCATTCAGCATTAGCCTAAGCTACTAATATGTTGTTTACCCAGGCATTTCCCGCCAATGCTGCCACTTTTGTGGGCGATTTCTTCTAACACTCGAACGCAATTACTAATTTGCAATCTATGCAGCTCGGAGTTGAGGCATCACGGAAAGTGATGGACAGTTTGTTCTAGTCTCCATCCCGTTGGATGTCGTTAGCTCGAGAGCGAATAAGTACCTGTGACTCTCGGGTACTTGATATGGATACTGAGCGGCGCCTCGATATGTTGCCTTGCTCCTTGCTTGAGATATTTCCTCACTCAGAGCATACTAGCTACTGCTAGCATGGTTCTACTCCCTCAGCAGTTGCCGTACATGAGTGGTGCAGGCAAGACTCTGCCTGAGATTGAGTTCAAGTTGCCCGATTCAGTACTTCAGTGCCGAAGCGCTGTGGACTTGACGTCCAACCTTTACGACACGTACCCTGTGACATGAAACACCCTCTTTGCTCACGCTACTGTTGGTCTCGTGGCAAACTGTACATCCAGCATTCAGTCAATGTCCAAGCCAGTTGCGGTAAAGAACTCAAGGTCCACTGCTACTGGGCATCAACGGGCTTTGTCTGCGTCCGAGTGAGAACTCTCTTCGCACCGAGATGGTCTGCAATGGGCTGACCGTCCCTTCTAGGATCGCGCGCAATGCACGGAACTTCGAGACCTGGTCAGCGTACCAAAACTGCGAAGAAGCGTCCTTTTCAGACATTCCTGACGAATTCATGAGTGATGTTCAAGAGATTTTCAACACCCGTAATCGGATACCCAAAGCTTGGCTAGACAAGGTCCTGCGTTCAATGTCATCACAGTGGGGCGGCTAGTTAACAATGCACAGAAGCCTGCTGCTAGATACGGCAGCAAGGGATTCGACAGTTTTCTCAAGTTGGCTTTCGACACATCATCTCATCTTTTCTCCAGCAACTCAAAAAACCTGGATGAGGAACTGGTGGAGGGAATCTCTGTGGTGTTTCTCGCGTGGAAAAGACTCCGTAAGATGAGAGCCAGTAATGAAAGATGGTCAGAAGCTGACTACGTTGCAAGTGTGTATGTCTTATCTGCTGAGCCACTATTGCACTCTCCGACACACTAATAATGATCTTTTAAGCTACAATGTCTTCCGGAGTCCTGCCATTAGGAATAGTGTATTCAGGTCAGAAGTTCCCGCCGTCCATTTCGAGTTGCTTGGCCTCACATTGACCAGGGTGCAGTGCACGGTTTCTCTTCCGCAGCCACCTAGCGTTGTTGCAGATGATGCCCGCCGCGTTCTGAACACTAAGACGGCTACCCCCGACTGTGCAGTGTTCCTCCCTGCAGCACTAACGCGTCCTTTGTCGCAATCTGCAAAATCCCCATACAAGGTTCTCAAGAATCTTCCGGCGATTGCGAAAGCTGGGACTGCAGCGAGAGGATCCTCGTTTCGATATCAGAGTACTCCATGTGCTCAGCTCCCTGACATGCCTGGGTTCGAGTTTGTGAGCAGCTTCTGGGAGGACAAGAAGCCAGTGCATACATTTCTCGATGATGCATATCGCCAAAATCGCATCGCAACGGCTTCTGGTGCTCGCCATCTTCACTCGCTGAACGTTAGAAGCCCTGTCATTGGACTAATCTGGGCGAACGGGAGAGTGCGAGCACATATTGACTGGTGTGAGGTCGTGGATGGAAAGCCCGTGGGTTGTTCCGAACGTCTGAATGGTTTGAATACTGAGGACATTCTCTTAGATTGTCGTGTCAGCTCCTTATTCACGCCCCGGGCTCCACGGAGACTCGATGTCTGACCGACCATTTCATGAATGGGAATTGGATGATCCAAGTGACATCCTCCAAATCTATTTTCTAGTTCGCAATATTGACGAATGGACTTGCGGTCGATTCCATCGCCGGGTTGTCGAAGGTTTGGACCATTTGGTCGAGAGCATCACTCTAAAGGACGGAACGTATGAATCCTGGAAATGGGTCGGAAACACAGCGCCTGGTTTAGCTGTGAAAGTCCTCAAAGAGAATACTGTTGTCTCCTTTACCACAACCTCCTCCGGATCTTCTCCTCCACCAAAGAAAGACAAGCGTAGGCGAAGGAGACGGTCGAGCCACTGAGCATCGGGAACTGCCAATGTTAAACGACAATGTACATTCTTATGCAGGATATTACTTACTAGGCTAGCGTTCACATTGTGCTACAAATCTATGTGTAATCAAAGCTTCAAAGCTTCATCTTCTGCTACTTCCAAGCGGAAGGTATTTGAGTAACCACTTCCGCCCACTTCTGCAGCCTCCCTGATTCCCACTCTTCGATATGCGAAAGAGGAGAAGCGGAACGTGTCTCCTCTAGTCTTAATCTTTTTTCGGCATCACACCAGAATAGAACCCACGAACCCATCCGGATGTGACCTGTGCTACGCTCAAAGTACCACTTATTCACCGGGTTATTCGTTCGGCTGCGCCATACGAGATCCCGACCTTCTCCCTTGCCTTCTTTACCACCATTAGGATTGATGGAGAAGGGGTGGCCTAGGCCGTACGATTCATCGTGGAGGGCAACCCAAAGGAAGTCGACTGTACCATCGCCCTGATGGCTGGGTAAGACGGCGAACTTGTCCAGGTACGATATTGGGGGAGAAGATGAACTGGGAATAAGCTCGTTGGTAACGATGGCTGCACCAACGTAGTCTCCAGCAACTACCACAAAGTCAAGGCAGGTTTCCAGGCGTTTATAGTAGGCATCGATGTCAAGCGTCCGTTGGAAGGAAGTTTGAAGTAAATAATCCAATTTATGCCTGTCAACATTGGCCAGATCACGGATGACCTGTATGGGTTGACCGCGGCGGAGAAGAGTGGGCGTGTCGGGGGTCAGCTTGCGGTTGCCTTGCAAGAGTGCATGAGGGAGACTCGAGGAAACAGCGGGCTTGTTGGTAATTAAGTTGGCTATGAGGGAACTTGGCGAACGGTGAGATACCATTATGGCAGACGAAGTTGGAGGCATGTACGACAGGCATGTACGTGCGAGGGCTAGATTTGAAAGGGCGGTCGGGCGGTCGGCCAGCCACGTGGGATCGAACGTATCTCGAATGTAGTCGGATTCGGAGGTGAGATTGATCAAGAGATGGGGATATCCAGAACGTGCATAGGATGGTACGCCACCCTCCCGATTTATGATCATCAATCGCATAGGAGTGAGATTTATATTCTCTGAGTAGTCTGCATGAGGATCCGATGGCTTTGGGGACTGCGACTTGCCGTCTAGCTCGGCGGCCTCTACCATACCACGTGCGAGAGCTGCTACGATGTCATCGGCGTTGACGCGGGTAGAGCGGCAGAATGAGTCTAAGGCAAAGGGGGGGATAACAGGGATTTCACCAGCGCGGAGGGCTGAGCGAATTGGCGCGAGGTCTTCGGGGAAGACATGCGCCTCGGGCAGTGTGGCACCACTCTTATATGTGTCAGTGTCTCCCGGTTTTGGTCCTAGGCGAACGAACGCGCCGAGGACAGGACGCGCCTTGGCACCCTGGATTTCGAGGGCAGCGACGACACGGTTGGTTTCTTCTGTAACAGCAGCTCGTTCGCGATCGTCGCCTCTGGGTAGCTTGTCATGCTCGATGACAATGACACTGACCAGACCGAGTTTCTCCAAGTAAACCATGCCGCGAGAGATGCTGTCAAGCTGCCTGTCGCTAAACGGACCCTGGAGCTTGACCAGAGCAGTGCGACAGTAGACCGGATTCAGGATTGACGATATGACATGGCTTGTTTTTGCATCCGAGTCCAGGGATTTCTGCGTCGGTGGAGCTTGGTCAGATGTATGACTGTGTTGGCGGGGGGCGGGGGATGGAAAATCAAGGAAAGAGGGGGGGAGTGCCGGTTTTTTTTGACGGTGCGGTTGGGGGATACCGAAGCTATCTAGATACGACTTTGTGTCGCGCAAGGAGGGGTTTGCCCTCAGGATGGAAAGAATGAAATCCTGTGTCAAAGGTGAGCGATGCGGTGATTGGAAGGATGTGCGACTTGCGCTTTCTGACGGATCGAACTCATCCGCCTCCGGGGGCAGAGATGAAGGGTGGGGCTGGCGGAGGCTCCTGATTGTCTGAGAGAGGGGTGAGCGGGTGATGGAAGAAGAAGAAGAGAGGACGACATACTGCATACAAGGCACGGAAGGAAGCCTTGCGATGTGGTGGGGAGAAGAGGCGGAAAGAGGGATGTAAGAGGAAGGACATGGCTGGGAGGAGGGGATGGACGAGGAGCGGTTTTTAACATGTGTAGCAGTTGAAACAGCAAGGCTTGGATGCTGGACGAGCTGTATTTGCTGTGAGCTTAATCCGCGACTCGAACGGCAATGGCACATTCCCCTCATTTACTAGTCCGCCAATGGTCACAAAATGCTCTACTATTTCCAAGTTATCAACTTAAAGAAACAAACAAAATCCCCCCTATCAAACGGTCTCAGAACGTCAAAATTCGAAAGTGTCGTCCCTGTGTCTAGTACGGTGCTCAGTCGACTCCTCAGCGGAAATAAGACACTTACATCCACGAGTATCACATTGTCTTCGCTGCACATCGCCTCTGTGAAGACTGGATCCCCCTTCGACGGCCCAGCCAGCTTCCTCCGCAAGACCCGATACGGCAGCCTCGTGCGCACCTCTTCCACAAACATCCTGCTGCTCAGCACACTGGTGTCTCCAACATGCCATTCAACCTCGCACGACTCTGCCCTCTCCCGCCCGATATCCCTTCTGATCCCAAGCTGGTTAAAGTCCCACACCTCCAATATTCGCGAGTCCATATATCGACTTCCGAGTCGCCCGCCGCCGATCATCGAACTGAATCGAGTCCCAAACACGTAGCATACCCACACGTGGGAGTGCGGGGCTTGTGCTATCATGCGCGTTCCAGCAGGCCCCCATTCGGACCACTCGAAATCACGCCGGGTTTCGCCATCCCCGAGCGTATCAACACGATCCAGCAATGTGTTCGACAGCACGAACAGATCTATCGGAGAGATCACTTCACCCTGCATGAGCCAAATCGTCACAATATACAACCTCGGCCCAGGTCCAATTGAAAACGGCACTTGCACACTTGGATGTGGTGACCAGTCGGTACATGGATCCGACCGGATTAGAAAATTCAGTGGATGAACCCAGAGATGGCAGACTGGGTATAGAAATGCGCAGAGATACTCCACCCGATCGAATTCGGTCCTCTCGCCCTTGCTAGAGTCTAGGTTTACCACGAAAAGCCGAGGCTGACTGTGGTTGAATTCGGCGTCTTCGAATTCGACGTCTCCGAAGCCACCCACCAGAATAAGGCGTTCGGTAAGAAACGCAAACGCCTTCAGGTTAACGCTGTAGGTGTTCTGAATGGGACCAGGGTGAGCACACGCAATGGTAGCTTGTGCTATCTTACTAGAAGCGTCTCCCCTGTCTTCCAATTCCACACCACGAGCTCTGACGGTGCCATCCCGTGACTAATGAAGTGCACAGCAACACAGTCACTGTGGATCTGGAGCGTGAATGTCAAATTTGCAGTGCGCGGATCGACGTCATGTACAAGCACGGGCAACTGTGTAGCCAAAGGGTGCACCTCGCCAGTTGTCAGGGAACGTAGGTGTATCGAGGTTCCTATTCGCGCATCGTGTGCGGTGGGTCTTGAAAGAGGTGAAGATGCAGTCGTGGTGGAGATATACAACTCACCGGAGGACTGGCTGTGCAATGAACACGAGAAGATCTTGAGCGGGATCCAGCGTAAAGTCTCGCAAAACGAAGTCCAAGTCGAGCGACCACACGTGCTCTCGGATGCTGCGATAGTGAGAAGGAAGACGACGAAACACCAGGCTGCGGCCGCCAAAGTGGTTGGACTGCGCCAATACGCCACCATTGAGTTCATATAAGGAGCCCTGCAACATGCGGACATCTTTCAGTGCGGTCCATTGCAAGGTATGCCATGCGGCTTGGCTGTTCCGGAGCATAGACAAGCGATCGGCGTGACCAATGGCGCTAGGAGGACCATTTCGCATGCCAGAGACGGCCAGCTCGATTGTATACTGGCAGGAAGCGTTGTCGTGTACAACTGTATGAAAGATGCGGCACACCTGGCATAATGGTGGTGTGATTGAGTCGGACAAGGTGGCGGGGGGGGGGGGGGGGGAAAAAACAGGAAAAAAAATAGCAATAAAAGAAACGGCATATGGGGAAAAACCAGTA
>JBBPRH010000193.1:0-41115 GCA_038092915.1 Boletus pseudopeckii
TCTTGTCACCAAGACTTATTTATGATTTGATACATATGCTGTGCACTCTTGTGCCATCTTTCATTTCTCCTTTCATCTCCATTCCTATTTATTAATATTTCATATATTACGATCCCTGGCCATGCCTTACACATTTGGACTAGTCTCCATTCCATGCGTTTGCCTCACATCATGCAACACATATTGTTCCACATTGTATGTATTATCTCATTGGACAGTCTTTCACTTTGTTCCTGTGATATCATACCCTGTACCTCACGATGTCATAGCATAGCATGGTCCATGCACCGCGACCAGTAGTATATAAGTAGCTGGTAGCATACCATGTTAGTCTTTAGTTTGATTATTGCCTTTCTCTCTCTCGCATATTGGTTTCATTGCCAACACTTGAGATATTGGGTTAGTAGTCTTTGCTTCTTTGTTCTTCGTCTCTAGTTGAGACCCTTTCAGGATAGCAACACCAGAGTGCAACGGAAAGGGAATGAAAGGTAAATACATAATGCATGATGGTCCAAGAGTGTATGCAATGACTTCTAGTCTTCTAGCTGCCCGGTGACAAGATGTGGTCGTGTGGTCTATGAAACTGCAGGATATGCATATAGAAAGTGATGCGAACAAAAGGTGAATGGATGTGTCTGAGCCTGAGAATGTATGGGATCAAAATCTGTTTGATTTCTTGCCACCCCAGCGACAAGTTTTCTTGGTAGCAACCATGTGTCCCTTTTTTCGGCTCAATGGGATTGGTGGACTGGGGAGACGAAGCAGCTGGTGCTGGGAGTGATGTGGTTGCACTTGTGGATGAAACTGTGGTGTTAGTGGTTTTGTATGCCATTTAGGTGGACTCAGCTTCATTATTTGATGTGCATGGAGACAAGTTGGACTCAATCACATCAGTAGTGCTGAAGGTGCTTGACATCAGAGTGGTGCTACTAGAGGGTTGCGGTGCCACTCTGCTGACGGAATCCTCCGAGTCAGGTGCCACTGATGGCATGTGCTGTGGATCTTTGGACAATGGAATGCTTGGAGCCTTGGCCGATGGGCTCAGAGTTCCAAAGAAACTTGGCCCGGGATACACAGCCTTCTTCGAGAGGTGAGCTCATTGAGCATGGATCTTCGCCATATCATCATCGGAATCTGTGTCCTCACAAGTTCTGTGGCCCTTTGGGAAAGCCCAACTAATAATGGTCAAGTTTATGAGTGAACGCAAATGAAAATATGTACAAATTCCACCAGGCTAATGTCTCCCTGGTCCAGTCATCTTTGTTGTTGAACATTTCAATAATCAACCAAGCCATCTCTGCCAAATCCATTTGCCCAATTGTTGTGCACCAGCATGGTGCGGTGCTCAAGGTAAAATATAACTGCCGATGGGCATTTGTTAATGAAATTATAACATTGGACTCAGAGTAGACTTACCACACCATGTATGTATGCGATGATGTTTGGTGTGACCTCAGTGAGGCCCCAGGCATGGTTTTTCGATATTTTGGATGCATTTGAGATAATGGTGTCGGTTGATGCTGCTGATGGTTCTATGAATAGATGCATGTAAAACTGTACAATAGGCCATTAGCAACTGATTGAATCTGAAGTGAAAATCTACCTGAAAAGCAGCATGGCCACAAAAGAGTCCCTTCACTCTGTTATCTGGGTCATAGACTCCCTCTTCATAGAAGCATGTTGGCCAGTTGGCGGCTGTGGTCCTGATCGTACCCTCTTGAAGTGCTCTGACAATTCTAAAATGAATAAGTGAGTTTGATAATCAGTAAATATGCTACATATGTGTTAGAGTCTTCATCAAACATGTCAAGCTTTTTTCAGGGGCACAGCATATGTGCGATTTGTGGGTGGTTAAACCCACGCATTGACTTGTCCTCAGATTTTGCAATTGGTGGCTCGAGCAACTTGCCATCAGTGAACAGATAGGCCAGACCAGTGTGTTTGACTGACCCGAGGTCAGTTGAACGCTGGTCACTCATCCCCTTTGTAATATAGACATTGGAGGTTAGATATTGTTGGAGATATGCGCATATACTAACTTCTCCAGGCATATATTTTTCGCAACTCGTCTGCTTCCATCCAATTGTCGAGCTCTTCAGCCAATCCTAGGGCGTAGGTCAGGATCGTGTCATAAATCCGATGCTGTCGTGTGATGTCTGATGAATCGCTATTAAATCTATTAGTAACGCTGCCATGCAGGTATTGACATGAGTCACACGACTTACTACACGTCAAGCTCGCTCTTGCAACCAGATTTGACCTTGAGTCCGACATTAATGGCAGCTCTTGGGGATCCAAATGGGTGCAAAAGGCATACAATTTTCCTTCCAACAAGTTCATACTTTGCCTTATGGGACTTGGTTACGCTGATGGACTTGGAGGTTCTTTGAGGGTGAATTAGTTTACAGACACATTAAGGAGATCACTTATTTGGCTTTTTTCTTTTTTGGCATGACTTTCACTACCTCATTGGCAAGGTTTTCTTTCTGCTTGTTCATGTCGGCTGCTGTGGCAGAGGTGGACTCAGATTGTTCCATTAGAACAGGATCAATGGCGAAATAAGACATGATGGTGGATTGTTGTGTAATGGAAGGCACAGACACAATCTAATCCACTGAAATTGAAATTCTTGGATGGTGCCAGTCCAGCCTGAGTGCAGCACTACAACTCAACTCCAACTTGAAGTCAATGTTCAATGTTTTAAATTTTGACCTTATCCCATCCTGACTAATTGACCTGCTTGGATGGCTAAGATCATTTGTCCCTCCTGTGGCAAAAAGGTCAAAGGAGAACATGGTCTCCCTCTTCACATATCTCATTGGTATCACAAAAATAAATCTAGTATCACTGATCTGCTTCAACAGCATCAAGAACATGCCCAGACTGTAGCAGCGGAAGAACAAAGGAGGCTTTGTGATGATGCAGAGAAACAGGCAGAGAGAGATCAGTTGGAGAGGGAGCAGGATGCCTTACAAGCACAGCGACTCGCTAAACATCAAGCCCTTTTAGTATGTTGTTCAAATATAAAACATTCTTCTACTGTATTGAACATGAGCATCAGTTCAATGGGCCCGATCTTAGTGATAATATTGAACAGCGCCCATCAGGTCTTTCCAGCCGTAATCGTTGCTTACCACGGTGTTACTGTGATGACCCTCCACCCTTACCAATTCCCGTGCCAGCTCCTACAGTTGCAGACTCTGAGAAGGATTCCCATGGAAATGATCCACCTGTCCTAGCAAATACTGAGATGGACCCCATCAAAGAGACCACCAGCAGCCAAGAGTCCAAGTCACCGATTGATACCTTCCACCATCTTCGGACAAAACCTGATAGGAATGATCTGTTTCGTGAATATCGCGGCCACTTCCCTTCACATGACCCAGAAAATGTGATCTCACTTGAGCATCTCTGTGATGGCCTGACATTCCACTGCACTGAGGATGGTGAAGATGTGCAGCTTCTTGGAAAAGGACCAGCAACCTTAACTCTGGAGACAATTCAAAAGAATTATTTCTCCCCTTTTTTGAATGCATCCATTTGGCGACTCATGAGCTGCTTCTACAATGGTGCACCTCAAAAATCCCTTGACAACCTTAATCATCTCATTCGTGATGTTATCTTAGCTGACGACTTCAACTCCAATAATCTCCATCAGTTCCATGCTTAGTGTGAGACTAAACGCCTTGACAATGCTCCCAGTGATTCTTTGTCATTCCCTGCATTGGACAGCTGGCACACAATGTCTGTCTTTATCTGATTACCCTATGATAAAGTCAAACAGGCAGAAGATATGGCACCTGAGTTTCATGTAGAAGGATTACACTATCAGAGGATTATAGAGGTTATCAAGGCTGCATTCAAGGAGCCTGCAGCGCACACATTCCACCACACACCATACAAGATTTTCTGGCAGCCGGATAAGTCACATCCACCTGAATGTATAATAACTGAAGTATATACTGCTGATGCGATGCTTGAAGAGCACCAGAAGCTTCATTCCAATCCTCCTGAAGTCCCAGGAAGCAACCTTGAAACTGTCATTGCCACGATCATGCTTTGGTCAGACTCGACTCATCTCACAACCTTTGGCAATGCCGCATTATGGCCTATCTACCTGTTCCTTGGAAATCAATCAAAGTACACTTGTGCAAAGCCGAGTTCATTTGCTGCACATCATTTGGCATACATTCCCAAGGTATTTTTATCTACAGTATAGTCATTGCAAGATGCAACTGATGGTATTACAGCTATCCGATAAAATCCAGGACTTTTATATGAAGACATTTGGTGCAAGTGCGACTGCAGCAGTGCTAACACACTGCAAGCGCAAACTTATGCAAGCCATCTGGTCTTACTTACTTGACCCTGACTTCCTTGATGCCTACGAACATGAGATAACAATCAAGTGCATCGATGTTATCTCACATCGGGTCTTCCCATGGCTACTCACATATGCTGCAGATTATCCAGAAAAGTGAGTTCAATCATGTAAAAACATCATTTAACTGACTAGAACTACTCTAAAAGGATTCTCCTTGCCTGTGTGAAGTTTATGGGAAGGTGTCCTTGTCCACGCTGTCTAATCGACAAGAATAAAATCTGCAAGTTAGGTATAAAAGTTGATTGATGGGTACGTAGTTGAATGGCTCATGTACAGAAGTTGATTGATGGGTAAGTAGTTGAATGGCTCATGTAGATGATGAAGCCCGTCGACGGTCAATTGAACATGTATGCCAAGTCATTTTCGAGTATGGACACAGCATTCTCAGCAAGGCAGTTGAGGGCATTATCAGACCCTTGTCCCTTGTCCCGACATGTGTATATATTTTATGTAATGATGGAGACATATTATATTGCTGATTCACTGTCTAGAACACATTTTCTGAGAAACTTAGCAAATTCGGCTTCAACTTTTATTCTATGTTCATGCCCAACTTCATGCACAAATTTGAACTTGGCGTCTGGAAAGCAACACTGATGCATCTCATCTGAATTCTATTTGAGGCAGGTGAAGATATGGTACAGGAACTCAATGCTCGGTAGATGTCCAGATTACTACTAGAGCCTTCGGATCACTTACCTCTATGAAACTTCTGGTTGGTATCCACGTTTGGCCAAGGCATGATCTGCGGGTTCAGTTCCAACGCTTCTGACCTGTCAAAACTGGTGGCAAGAGATTTTGAAGATATATTTCAGGTATGTTCCACTGTCGTCATTCCAGATCAAACCTTATGGCAGTTCAGTGTGCAATACCAGTCTTTGATGGGTTACTCCATGCACCCTATAACTCCATCATCCTTGACCTTTTATTTGAGCTTGCCACATGGCATGCATTCAGAAAGCTTTGGATGCACACGGAGACCACTTTATTCCACTTTGAAAATAGCACAATTCACCTTGGTCAGATTTTTCGCAAGTTTTCTCATGATTGCTGCACAAAATTCAAGACATATGATCTGCCACACGAGACTGCTGCCCGTATGCGATGAAAGACCCAGGGTGCCCAAACCATGCAGGGGTTAACATCAACATCTGGGGAAACACAATGTACTGGTAATACGACTACTACAACCCGCAAGACCCGCAATTTCAACATGTCAACCTACAAGTTACATGCCCTTGGGAACTATGTGGCCTCCATCTGGCAGTATGGGACCACCGACAACTACTCAACACAGGTGGTAAGTGAAATTCCCTTGGTATGGGTTGATCAATCAGTGCTGAGAACAATTGTAGGGGGAGCTGGAACATTGCCATGTCAAACAGTTCTATTCAAGAACAAACAAGAATGCCTTCACCTGTGCAATTGCAAAACAGCAACAATGCGAGCAGTTACTTCATAGGATGCACAAAGAAAACTGTGTAACAACCGAAAGGACAGCATGTGCACCGTTGACACACAGAGAACAACCCAGCACATCGACTGATTCTATAGATCAAGAGCTGCCACTACCAAATTGCACTCCAGAAGTTCACTACCAGGTTGCACAGAGCAAGAAATAGTATTGGGACATGAGTACATGGCTATTGCAACACAGAAATGATGCCGCTTTGAAGGCAAGTTGCTGTATAGCTTCATTGAAAGGCTTGAATGCCAAAACTCATGCACACCAGTGGGGCTGTTTGTTGTAGGACTTCCTGCCCAAGTTGAAGAACCATATACTCGAGTGTCTGCTGGCCAATAGTGATGAGGAGTTCACACAAGCACAACGCAATGGGCTAGCTTTCATCAACAATCGCATCTATAGACACAAAGTTTTATGCATCAACTATACTACATATGACCTTCGGTGCACACAAGATTCTCTCAATACACATACTCACACTAATGTCATGGTTCTTTCACATGAAAATGTTGATAATGCTCACCCCTACTGGTATGCTCATATTATTGGAGTTTTTCATGTCGATGTGTGGTACTGTGGCTTAGAGATACAGGATCAAGGACCCCAACACATTGATGTTCTGTGGGTGCGATGGTTCACACACAATAGGAACTTGAAGTCTGGCTGGGCTGTGCGGTGCCTGTGTCATATCCCATATAATTCAACAAGTCCAACTCCAGACTTCTGTCCACAACTCCGGCGTGTTCTCCCTTGGAACGTACCTCTATGCTCTCAGACTTGTATGTAGTAGTCTCACCTCCTCATCTGTCCTAGTCTCGCCCTGTAAACACCTCCAATCCAGTGCTTGTCTCGCATAGGGAAATGTCTGTCACACTTAGGAGCACTGCTCCAGCGATATACCAACTCCGCTACAGTGCCTTCATACCTAGTCTTGTCATATCAACTACTAATACCTTTGACTCAATCATATATAAACCCTTGCTACTACTCCTGTAGAATCAGTTCGAATATCAACTCTGAACATTACTCCTGTCCTCTGTCTGAGTCTTGACGACTCACTCTGACCTCCACTCAACTGGACGTTTGACCACGTCAAGTCCATACCTCTGATCCTCCTATGTCCTCAAAATCCGGGACATCAGACTTGAGCAAGGGCGCACCACATAAGGTGAAGCCAAGTCCCGACACCCTCAAGTAACTCCGGTTCACTGGAGTTGCATCAGAGTTGTCCGTTCTTAACAGCCTGCCATGTATTGGCTTCTATCCACATGACGACACCAATGCATTTGGCTTTATCAACCCTGACGATGTTATTTGAGGTGTACATCTAATTCCGGCCTTTCATTACAGCCGAACTACTAGCCTTTTACCGCCATCAATTGCCTGCAACAAGTCCAAGAATGATAAAGACTGAAATTGGTATTTTGTTAGTAAGTCCTACTATATATTTCATTATCTTACAAGTGTTTTTGACTACAATTATGCTAGCTTCATAGACAGAGACATGTTTATGAGGTACTGAGGCAGGGGAGTTGGACACAAGTCAACTTGCAAGGCAATGTCCTGTCTTCTTGATGACTGCAAGATCCTTGACAAGCAACCAGTTGTCCTTGAACAAGATCAAGACGTGATTGAAGAAGATGGCAAAGATGTTTCCATGGATGACTCTAGTAGTGCTGAGGAAGAAAGCAATGAGGAGAGTGATGAAGATGGATTGGAAATGGAAGGCATTGATATCATTGAAGCTGGCAAACAACTAGTCAATGACAAACTCGGCGATGAAATGGGCAAGTTTGGATATGGTGGATTGGATCAGGTGGTCAATGATGACAAAGGCTCTGATGGTGAAGATGCACTGAGTGTGGAGAACACTGGCAGGGAAGGTTTCGATAACAAGTTCAAGGAGGCCACACTCTAAGTCTGATATCTTGCTTAGCTATCCACACATTTCTGTCGTAGTATATCTATCATTTCTGCACAACCATATACAATCAAAGTAGTAATAATTCATGCCATTTTCATGCTAGCACTTGCTAGCCCAAGCTAGGTCCAGCACAGATTGCAGTCAACTCTCACAAGGTTCTACCAGATCCAAGATGGCCTTGCAAGTCCTAGCTAGGACCACTGGGTTCTTCTGAAGCCTGCTAGGTGGAGCTAGGTTTGGGCGTGTTTGCTGATGTTTGCCATTTGAGATGTCACCACTTTTATCTACAATCATTTTGTCTTCAAAATAAACACAAATGTTCTTGAGGCAGCTGTGTGATGGTTGTCCACTTGAGAGAAGTGGGGCCACCAGCATAGGACGCAAGTGTGCTTTGAATAGCGCAAGTTCTTCATCTGACTGGACTGATGTCATAGCTTGTTTACTGTTTGAATCTAATTGATATCACAGCTGAAGTAGTCCAGGTTGACCACCACCAAGCTTCTCTGCAATACGGAGGCAAAGATCCTCATAGCTAATGTTGGAGGAGATTTCAAATGGGGAATTAATTCTGTTACATTGCAAAATAAAGCACGGAATATTGAAAACTACACGCAAACATAAGAACCATAATTGGGAAATTAGTTCCATTACATTGCAAAATAAAGCATGGAATATTGAAAACTACACACAAGCATAAGAACCATAATTGAGATTATGTGGCATAAGGACAATATGTATCACAAGTTGTGGAATTATATGGGCCTGGTTTCAAGTTTCTCTTCAAGTTGGTCTGACTCAAAGTAGACTGGCGCTTGCTTTTGTGGATGGGACCTCTTGCAACTACAGGTTTGATGGCTGGCTTCTTGTTTACTGATTGCCATGTGAATAGATGGGCCGAAAGGAATTTATTCTCAGATCCTTCTGACTCAAAGCCAGACTTAGAGTCTTGAGAGATATTGTCAATGTTGTTTGTGAAATCTTCACTCTCAGGCTCTTCATCAACCTCAGGCACAAAAGAGTCAGCATCAGCAGAACCATTGCCAGACTCAGACTCGGATAGAGCACTGAAGAATCCCTTGACCCCATTGGGATTGGCTGAGTCCTTATTTGATGGGAATAGAGGTCAAAAGCTTGTCCCTTTATTGTCATTATTGTCATAACTATTGTCCTCAGGAATGGAATAAAGCTGAGAGTCTGGTTGCTTGTGCTAAACATCTGGAGTAGCCTGAGGTGGCTATGAGGCTGAGTGTTTCATCTGTTTGGCTTGAATTAGTGCAATCATGGTATTGTTGGTAGATGTGGCATGTTTCCATGTGGTAGGTTGTGAGGCAGTGGGAACATTGACCTTGGCAGGCTCGTCCTCCTGAGATAGCATCACAGGGCCTGGGACAACAGTGGGATCTAAGGCTGGCAGCATACTACTACCACACACAGAGCAAGTACGACTTGGCTGAGGGACACAGCTATTGGGTTTGCCAATCTTCATGCATTTCTTGCATGCGTCAGCTCCAGGCTTGAACTCGCAGCACATTTTTGCCCTCTGACAGACTATACATGCACCATTTGCTTTAGCTGAGCATTTGAGTTAGTGCTCTGAATAGTAGTAGAGACCAGCCTGAGTGACATACCTTTCAAAACCAATGTAACTTCTGTTGCCATAGCAGGCTTCTTCTGCTTCTTGGAGCTTAAGACCATGAGTATATAGCATGGGTTGGCCTGCGGGTGTTCAAGCACAAGAGAGAGACAAAAAATGTGGTTGATAGCTTATCAACCGAGAACACCTACAACATGTCAAGAAGCTAACCTTCATGAGCAGCAATCAACAAGTGGAACAACATCAGCTTGACAGTGACAGCAGCAATCATCTACAATAGACTACAAATAACCACAGTGTTTGAATCAGCCCCAAATATCTTGAGGATGAATCATGTACAAGGCAGAAACAAGCATCAAATATATGTTCTCATTGGAGAGTTCAATTATAGCCAACCGGGCATATGAACCATTGCGATGAAGGTAATACTTCATGGCTGAGAATGAAAGCTCAATCGGGTTGTAATCAGGCGAATAGGATGATAAAAATTCACATAGCATTTCCCTATGAATGTATGTCAATGGAAGCCTGAGCAATGACATATGAAAGAATGAAATATACCTCTTTTTGATCATTTGCTGAATGTCCGGATGCTTGTGAATCTGGCAGTTGTTCATGACAATCACTGAATTTCGTGCAGGAAATGGTTACATCTGTTTGTATAAACCTTCGATAAAGTGCTTGAACAATTCAGTACAAAAAGACCCTTCAACAATGTCAAGGTGGAGAAAACCATCAAGCGAGAGTGCTGGAAGAACTGAAAAGCTATATTGTCATTAGGAACAAATCAAAGAACAATATCAATGATCTGTCAAAGAACTTACCGTTGACTGTGGACAAAGAAGGCTTTACGTTGTGCTTTGGTGCCCCGGATTGACCAGGCACGGCCCCAATATGTTGTGTGGTGATCAACAGAGCTCTCATTGACAAAAACAAGCTGCTTTGGTTGATACTATGAGATCCAAGCAACATAGTCAGCATGTTTCTCTATGGAGCATTCTACAGCAACCCAAGTAATCTATAAAATCAGTGATTCAAAGCACAACAAACTGATATACTAGTAGGCTTACCTTTTTCATTGTAAAACCAGCATTATGAAGCATGCACCAGATGATAGCTGTTGAAAATGTGTGCCCGGATGCTAGCACCAATATTTCCCGTAATTCCTCAAGGTAGAAATCAGGCACCTTCTCAATGGTTCCCAGTAAAAACTATGGCAACATCAGCATGACGCACCAATACATACATCAGTTCTGACTACAGATAGGCAGAGAAAAATCTAAGTCAATCTTACCTCAAGATGAACATCATGAAAATGTTGGCCACCCTTCCATTTCTTCTCAACAATGTCACTCCCTGGGTTTGGGATGGTGCCATAGCCACGGTAATGGGAGAGGATGCACTTAACCATGTGAATGGACAGGTCAACACCCATTGCAATGTGCTCATGATCCAGAAATCTTGAGAGTCATATCACAGTCCATTGAATTTTGGGTGAGGTCTGACACCCTCACGCATGTCTGCAATGTAAAATCAAGTGTCAGACTGCAGGAGAAATGGAGAAACTTACTGTGACTGGAATACTGAAATTCTGAAATTCTGAAAATTTTAGAATGTTTTTCTTTTGATGTCAGTCAGCTTGGAGTAGAATCTTGAGGGTTTTCTGAGCTGGATGGTATGCTTTTTGTGAAATTCTGGTGAGTGGTTGAGGTAAAACAATTGATTGAAATCTATGGCATGTATTGACAAATTCTCATGGTGCCAACCTTCCTGAAAAGGACAATAATTGGAGTATGAATATTGGTCATCTTAGACACCAGTTTTTTCATGAATGGGTGCAAAAAGTTCAGGATTTTGGATTTGTAGAAGTACACTCAGTACTGGACAGAGTTAATGACTAGTGTATTCCACACCTGTAGAAGCACACTGTAATGTATGAGTACAAGGTGTGAAGTAACAATAGACGGATCTCTGTTGGAGCATGCGATGTGATGAAAGGGTCTTGCTAAGGAACAACCAAAGAAAGGGAACTAAACCTGATATCTCAAGGGTTGATGTGAAGCCAATATCTGAGAGAGAGAAAGGCAATAATCAAACTAAGGAAATACAATGGTACACTACTGGCTACTTATATACTACTGGGAGCAGTGCACAGACCATGCTATGCTATGACATTGTAGAGTATGGAGTATGACATCACAGGGACAAAGAATGATATTGTCCAATAGGAAAATACATATGAATGAAACAAGATGTGTTGTGGTAAGTGCAAGGCAAGCACATGTAAATGGAATGAAGTCCAGAGCGTGGGCTATGGAATGATATATGAATCATTAATAGATGGAAACAGAGATGAAAGGAGAAATGAAAGAGTGTGTGAGAGTGCACGGCATATGTATCAAACCATAATTTAAGGTTGTGGCGAGATCTGAGATGTGATCTTGGATCTGCCTGTGATCTACAATGTGACTTGGAGATTGGTTGATCTAGATATGACTCCTGATCAGTACTTGATGATGTAAGCCTTGATATGTGAATATCCAGGGGCTAGGCATTGGGTGTATGACATGAGCTTTGATTGTTTGAAGATCAAGAGCTTGGCATTGGTGGTGTGATGAGAGTGTAAGCCTATATTGAAGTAGGCGTGGCGTGACATTGGGGGATTACATAGCAGAGTGGCATGAGGTGGCATGCATGTGACTATGGAAGGAATGTGGTTTAGAGTTGTGCTTAGGGCTTGTGAATACTGTAAGTGGCGCAAGGCAGTTCACTGTGGCATCACGGGGTGTGGCATAGTTTATAGGCATGCAGGCCTGCACAGGTTTAGAGTCATGTTGACCTGCATCAAACTAGTTTCATGCACAGTCAGAAGCTATGATCCGGATAGATTTAATTCTACCACTTGCAGCAGTTAGAATATTTCAATACTTTAGGGCCTAATGACCCTTAGTATGACCTATTACCCCTCTAATTTTCAGAATATTTAACTGAGAAACCCGGGAGATATTAATGTTTTTCTCCTACATATAGCTTTGTTACTACCTACAAGTACATGGCTAATGTAAATATCTATCTTTGTAAATATTATGTACATAGCTAAGTGCGAGAGATGAAAACAACCATGTGACCATATCCTACATAGCCTTGCATCACATGACCAGTATTCTATGACATTCCATGGTGTTCCATGAGATTCTATGGTGTTCCATAGCATTCCATGCATCAGTTAGCAAGAGCTTGGCATTTGTAAGCAGCCAACCCTTCTGATTGGCTAGCCAAGCCCTTGTATTTATTTATAAAAGGAGAGCCCTTCAGGCTACTAAGAGAGCAGGCTATACCCTTACAGGTTTTACCCTCAGAGACTTTCTCACTCAGAGATTGCCTCAACCAGAGAACAATTCTCACCCCACTTGGAGTTTCCCTCACAGACAACCCTCAGAGGACCTTGAGCAGGACCACCTCCATTGTTTGGATAGCTAGTTATATTATTAGGAGTAAAGTACTTGTAGCCACTAGTGCACAAGTAAAATAGGACACCTTTTGGGAGAAAACCCTAAATAGGGCAACAAAAAGGAACAGACCCCCAATAATATAATCCTACTAGAACCCAAATATCACTGCTACTCTGCTGACTGCCCACCTAAAGGGATAAGTGATAGTACAGCCAAACAAACCCTGAATTGCACTCTCCTTAGCAAACAATAAGATTGTGTTACTATAACCTATCTGAGTGAACAAAGTGAAGTGTGAACCCATTCCAGCATTATCTGGAACATCTCAACATCTCAACAATCCAGCATATCTGTGGATTATCAGCCACAAAGTCTTTGCCTTTTATGGCAATTGACTCATTTGACCTTCTAATCTTTTCTAACCTAGCCTAGCAACCTAGTAGTGTTGACTAAGCATATATTTAGATGTGTTTACTGTTGTCTACACTTGTTTACACCACTAACACCTTACTAACCAGACCACAGTTGAGCCAAATCAATTCCAATTCCTCAACATTTGTTGAGAATTGGCAAACAATCTGTACACTTAGTTATACTAAGTATTCAACTGACTCACATCTAGTAAACCTAGAGACTGTTTCATCTAGGAGGTAACTATTCTCCTAGCTTATAGTGTTCTAACCACAGGAGACAAAGCATAAGTCTGGGAAAGCCCATTGTTTGTTGTTTCCATTGCTTTCACCTGCATAGAAGTCAGCATGACGACTGGTCTTGTGGTCATGAGACCAGGGTTTAGCTGTAAGGCTACTTGGTATTGTAGGGTGGCGGATATGATAGGGGCTTGTATGAGAGGTGAAGTGTATTGTAAGATAACTTGTGTAGTCATAGTAGTAGGGCATATACGACATGGTGGTTTCAGGTTACAAGGGTAGAGAATCGATATATGATATGGATGTGGTATTGTAGAGTAACTAGTTGGGAGATCTGTATTTGTAAGGTGAGGATGGAGATTGGATGGAGTGTAGACATTGGAGTATCATCTATAGGTATATGAATGATAGAGAGAGAATGAATACAAGGGGTATTATACAAGTGGTAAAGTGAGTAATCATTTTATGTAACACTGTAGGTATTCCAAACTTTATAATTCACAGTATATATATGAGGTTAGTTGACTCCCACTTTTTTCCCTCAATCATTGTTGGAGCATGCAATGTAACACCATGAGTATTCCAAACTTTATAATTCATGGTATGTATATATGTATATATTGGGTCGGTTGACTCCCACTTTTTCTCCTCAATTGTTCACTCATGGTTGAGGGTATGTGACCTATTCTATTTCCTTACAGTACCACACTCACTCATACCAGCTCACTCGTATCCAGGCACTTCAATATAAATCATTCACTCATGGTTGAGGCTCACTCGTGTCTAGTGACAATAATTCCACCTCAGTACTGGACAGAGTCAGTAACTAAGGTGTAGAATCACATCAAAATGAAGGTTATCTATATGATTATGTAATACAGATCTAACCAAGTCCATTTGTACCATAGTCCATATGAGAATAATACAACACTCCCCCTCAAATGGAAGAGTGTAGACCAAGTTCTTGAGTGAAATGTTTAGCTTTAACGCTCAGAAAAGCCTTGGTAAGAGTATCAGCAACCATTTCATTTGAAGGACAATAAAGAAAACAGATTGAACCATCCTTGACTGTGAAATGAATAAAATGATAACAAATGTCAATGTGTTTTGTACATGCATGATAGCTACCATCATGAGTCAGCGTGATAGTGGATTGATTGTCCCTGAAAAGAGTTGTTGGTTGTGTCAGTGGTTGGAACATCTCTCTGGTAAGATATTGAAGCCAAAGAGCTTTTTTTGCAGCATATGTTGCAGCGACATATTTGGACTCCACTGTGAAGAGAGTGACAAGCTCTTGTTTCTTCGAACTCCAAAGAATTGCCCCTCCATCGACAAGGAAAGCAAATCCAGTGGTGGCTTGTCGATGCTCCTGCATAGCACCATCTGCATTGACATATCCAACAAGGCCTTGGAATTGTGTTTCAAAGGTTAATGCAAGTGATTTCATCCTGATTAGATAACAGTAAATTCACTTTATGGCCTCCCAATGGTTCCATCCAGGGTTAGTATTGAACTGAGAGACAAAAGAGGTTACAAATGCGATGTCCAGTCTAGTACCGGTAGTGAGGTGAATGAGAGAACTGACAGCCTGATAATATGGGACATTTTGCATATGAGCGATTTTGCTTGTGGTCTTAGGACATTGTGACTCTGAGAATTGGATATGAGGGTTGAAAGGAATTGCAATAGGTTTCACGTTAGCAAAGTTATACTTGGTTAGAATTATGTTGGCATAGAACTTCTGGGTAAGAGATATGATGTGCGAGTTTCAATCATGCATAACCTTCATCACCAGTAACCAACTGATTGGTCCTAAGTCTGTGACTCTAAAATGTGTACTGATCTCCTCTTTAAATGCCTTGATGAGAGTCAAAGAGCTTTTTGTGACCATACAATTGTCAATGTGTAACACAAGGATTAGGATGTGGTGTGGTATCCTCACAGCAAATATTCCCAGTCTGCCTCCATCCATGTGAAGCCTAAGTCATGTAGTGTGTTGCATAATCAACAATATCACTTGAACATGCCTTGTTTAGAACCATAGATAATAACACATAGTCTTGCCACTAAGTTATGACCTTGCTTATTGAAGCCAGGTGGTAGCTCCATAAAGATCACTTCATTTTTATTGAGTTTGCCATTGAGAAATGCAGTGTGAAAGTTGAAAATGTTGATATCCCAGTCCTGGTGTGCTGTGATAGCTAGGATACTGTAAGTTGAAGTGAGGTGAGGCATGCGACAGGTGCATAAGTTTTATTGTAATTGACACTGTACTATTGAGTAAAACCTTGTGCAACTAGTCATGCCTTGTACTTGTCGATTCCACTTGCCGAGTCCTTCTTTATCTTGAAGACCCATTTACAGCTCATGACATTGGTGTTCTTGGGACATTTGACCACATTTCAGGTATGTGCATCATCAAGGCTCTTCAAATCAGTGTTGATTGCTTTCTCCCATCTGGACCAATCCAGCCATGTTTTGGCTTCATTGATGGTTGCTAGTTCAAGTTCTTTAGCATCTGTGCTTCCAGTCAGCAGCATGGACACAGCTTCTGTGTCATCAAGTTTCCATGTCATTGAAGCATGTTTGACTGTGCCCTGTATTGCACACATTCCTTTAGGCAAGACCTGGTTGTCCACTTGTCCATTGTGAGTTCCCTCTTCACTTGTTAAGAACGAAACTCAGAGGGAACTCTGAAGTACTGGAGTTGGCTGAGAGGATTGGGACTTGGCTTCACCGTATGTAGTGCACCCTTGCTTGAGTCCATGTCCTGGATTTATGACTGTGTCAAAGATTCAAAGGGCAAGACTTGGATGTTGTCAAATGTCAAGTCGAGCAGAGGTCGGAGTGAGTCATCAAAGTGGAGATCAGGAGTGATGTTCAGAGTTGATATTTGAACTAACTCTATAGGAGTCATACTGAGTATTTATATATGGTTGAAACGAAGGTATTAGTAATGGAGGCAGAGTAATGGAGTTGGTACCTCGCCAAAGCAGTGCTCCTAAGCAAGACAGACACTAGATCAGAGGTATCTAGAGAGTGAGACTAGGACAGATGAAGAAGCATAGGTATGTACTGATGAGGAGATGAGATTACTACATACAAGTCTAAGAGCATAAAGGTACATTCTGAGGGAGAATGCGCCAGAGTTGTGGACAGAAGTCTGGAGTTGGACTTGTCAAATTATATGGGATATGACAGTATCTTCCTCTTAGACCTGAACCCCTGAAGGCCTAGGTGAGAGACAATGTGGAGTGGAAAAAAAATGAAATCCGAAAGTGTGGAACTGTTTGTGTATAAAAGTTGATGGATTAGCTTGGTCATTTCCATATACTCCTTATTCCTTACTCCATACCATGTCCAACCTTGACGACATCCAACAGTGGTCTGATGAACGTTCTGTGAAGGATGAAGAGGACGAGGAGGCAGTCAGCACCACCAAATACAATGAACATTGGAGGAGGCCTGGGCCCAGAAGGAGGAAGTGGAGAGGAGGGCACATGAGGAGGTGGAGAAGAAGGCGCATGAGGAGGAAGAGAGGGTGCACTGGAAGATCAAGGAGGAGGAGGCCGTCAGAAAGGTGAGTGATGTGATTCACCAGAGTAGGTCAGAGCTAACAGAGAATAGGCAGAGGAGATCAAGGCACAGCAAAATATCAAGCAGGGGAAGAAGTGGGTGTCGGCGGAGCAGCCGTGCAACTGCTGCAAACACCAGGGCCTCGAGTGTGTGCTCGGCCCTGGAAAATTGAAGTTGTGCATCAAGTGTCATGATATGAAGGCGAAGTGTGAGTGACCTGGGGAGGAGCAACCGAAGAGGTGGATGAAGAAGCAGAGGGTAGAGGCAGGAGAAGTGGGGCACAGTGGCTCCAAGGTGGATGAAGCAGTGCCAGAGGTGATGACCAAGCTAGCGGGGATCCTTCTGGAGATCCGTGATGCCTTGCAGTCGCAGAATAGGCACATGAACTGGCAGAACAAGCTACTGGAGTGCCTGGTGGAGTTGAAGGTGGAGGAGATGTTCAGAGAGGAACAGGAAGACTCAGAGGAGATAGAGGAAGGGAGTGATATGGAGGAAAGTGGAGAAGAAGAAGAGGAGTAGTGTAATGTAGATTACCCCCTTTTCTCCTGCAATTAAAACTTGGTTGTCCAATCATGCAGAGTGAGGTCCAGGCTTATCCAGATAGCAAGTATGATAGTCTAGGACAAGTTCGGAGGCATAACCAAGTTCGGTGGCCAACAACCACAAGGTTTCTCCATCTGTTCCTTCATAACCGGATCAATAGATGAGGTAAAGGAGTTTGCAGTTCCGGCAACGTCGGTCTATCTTGGAGTCGAGGATCTCCGAAACTTCGTACTCTGGTTCTCCATCCACTTTGACCAGAGGTGGCAGAGGTTGTACCCGATTAGGTATGATGTTGGGTATAGAAGGTTCTAGTTGGGAGATGTGGAAGGCTGGATGAACAGAATTCATTGACTCAGGAAGTCAGAGGGTGAAGGAGTGGGAGCCTGCCTGAGCTATGATTGGGTAAGGACCTAGGTTCTTCTTGGAGAGTTTCTTAGAAGGTCTAGTGGAGCGGAAGTACTTTGCTTTTACAAAGACTGGGTCACCGACTTTGAAGTCTGGTGCTGGAGATTGTCTAGCATCTGCAGGTCCTTGGTAATGCTTCTGGGTGGCAGCCATCTCTTCACAGAGATATTCATGGAGGGAATTGAGGTTGACACCCAGTGAGAATTGGCCGTGTTGAATGATGCGAACTCATGTTAGCACATATTTACATGGAGTATCTATTTGACGCATGGTTTACTCATAAAGTGGGAGAGATTTGCATGCTATGGTATGCACCCCAGTGGTAATACATGTTTTTAAAGCCAAATCATATAGTTGCACTAACCAGCATGGATTCCTACTGCGTCCTGATGCTAATTGCAGGTATTCCTCTGCTACTAACCTGCCATCCCGCTTCAGTTCCAATCTGTGCTATTATGCGATCTCATGATATCAAATGCATTTGCTGATGCTGACTAAACCCTCCTTTACACATCCTGATCCCATCTGACACATCTATCCCGACACATTCTGAGCAACCTACATGCCATGCGACACCTAAAAAAATGATACCAAGAGCTAATCAGGAAGGAAAGCTTGCGAGAGCCAGACACTGAGGTAGAGAGACAATTTTAAGCGAGAATATAATGCATAAATTGAGGGAAACCGAGTAATGATGCTGTGACAGAATGCAGCGTGAGAGTGAATGTTTTATGTGTGAATTGAGCAGTAAAGAGAGTGATGATGGAGAGAGCAAGTGCAGCTTGATGTGATCTGAGTGCGGTATTGAGATGCCGGGATATCTAGTGCAATTTGCCATGGTAAGTATTCTTGTTCCACATGTTGTCAGGCTAGCAGTTCATCAGTATAGTTGTATTGATGTACCCATTACTTACTAGAGCCTTTGCTTCAGCATTGTAAGCCTAGAATCATGTTGTTGACACCTATTGTTCACCAAGCCAGTAGCAAATATATTTCTCGCTGTGAATTGTTGAGGTGAGTCTTCCAATAAACCTGGAATTCTTCGCTTGTTCCGTTTGTGTTCACCTGGATCAACCAGCACCAAGCGCAGAGAATGCTAGAGGGAATCCTTGGATTGATATCAGACTGACACAAAGACCAAACTTACTATCCGGTGTGTGATCTTGGCAGTCGCATCTTCCGCTTAGGTTTTGCACTTGTATTGCCTGACTTTCCAACTTCCTCAGCTTTTGCAGGAGGTGGTAGTGCTGGAAGCTTGATCTTGAGGTTGGACTGCGACAACATTCCACTGTCCAGCCATATCAGCAGTGGTGAGAAATCCAATAAATATGTCATAACTTACAGTGGATTCACAGCTATCCGATCTGGTGCTGATTCAATCACAGCTGTGCTTGTGCTCCCCTCGACTTCAGCCTGGGTACAAACAGATTTGAGGGGCTCTAACGAAATCGATGGTGACTTGAATGTCACCTTTGTGAGTTCCCCGGAAGGCTCTGGTGAGATGATTGCAGGCTCCAAGTCAACATTTGGATTGGAAGTAGTGGGCACTGGTAACTTGAACCCATTTGGTGGGCTTGGGGATTCAGAGACTGGCGATGGAGGTGTTTCAACTGGAATTTTTGTTGTTTTGGGTGTAGACTGGAATGAGGGCATGCCGGATGGTGGTGTGAGTATTAATGCAGAGGGTGAGGCAACTGGTTCAGGTGGCTCTGGAGAGATCTTGTACAGCTCTTCTACCTTGTTGCCTAGATCCTTGGCATTTGAAGGTGTATGCAAATCATCGACTGTCACTAACCCAATCAGTAATACAAATATGTTGCACTTGTGCAACCAGGATGTACATTTGAGTTTCTTATCTATCTGCTCCAACTTACTGACCCCCACTTTTCACTTGCGACTGGGTCCCGACTCAGAGTCTTTGTCTTTGGACATCAGCTTACTGTTCTCATTCAGGTTTGTTTGCATCCAACCAGGGTAGTCCAGAGAAGCTAAGTGCTTGAGCTTCCATCCATTCTCAGCAAGCCGAAGCAATGGCCAGTTGCGCTCCATGTGGTCCCTGACAATATTTTTGGCAGACGTGGATGCTTTGCTCTAAGATTTTGGTGCAACTCCCTTGATTGCAAGATTCCAGAAAACTGTCTTGAGGTCCTTTTGTAATGATTTGATCACTGCCCTTGTATGGGTCACCCCATTCTTGTCCTCCAGAAAAGTAACTGATGCAGTGCTCTTTTTTTTTGTGAGACCTTCGGCTGAGTTAACATACGTGTTGAAACTTGTGTGAGTCCAAAATTGAATCATCACATTGTTCTGGTATCCCATGCATGCATTGGCCTCAGGAGCCTTTCCCTCTCTGACCACTTCTGTGAGCTTGTCAAAGAGTGCCCTAGGGGCATATAGTTGATAGCTTTCCCACTATACCCTAAAATGAATTACTTACTGAATTGTGTTGTGTTCAATGGTCCTTTGAAGGAGCTGTCGTTCTAAAACAAGACAGCGCTCCTGGAGAGTTTGCATCTGTGGGCTTTCGTGCATATATGCATGCTATACCAATAAAACAACATTAATTACGCATAGATAACAGCAAACAGCACAACTGCGACGTCCCAAATCCCATATAGTTTGCTTGCTGTTGGAATGTATGTCCCTGGTTGCTGGACATGCCAAGACTGCCTGACATCCCCTCAAAGCTCAGTCCAAGCATGTTTCTGTGTTCAGAATGCGTGTTACTGGGTATTCCAAAGGTATTGTAGTCCATTGTATCAGGGGGGGATGACAATGAGGGAGATCGAGACATGTTTTGTTAAGACCGGGGAAGATAACTCCGATGTGGAAATGGCCGATAAGATAAAATTGGTACATTGTATATGAGTGCTTGTAGTACAAAAAAAAACTAATTGACTACTCTAGACTATCCTCATTGTCATCCTCCTCCTGATCAAGCGAGTAAGGGACACCAAGATCTGAAACATCCAAACTGGGCTTCTCAACCATGCAAAAGCAGTCCACCCTCTTCTCACCATGTGATAGCAAGACCAATTTGCAGGGAATCATAGCAACAACACTCTGAATGGATTCGACATTGACGATGGTGAGCTGATTGAGAAGAGTTGATGTGGCAAGGACTTGAGATGATTGCTTGAGAAGTTCAACATCCGGGAGGAGAATAGTTTGATAACAGCAACAGTCTGGAAGGACCAGTTCCCTCCCTCTTTGTCTGTGGGTATCTGAGCGAAATACTGTACATTTCCAACACGGATTGATCCCTGAAAGAGAAGCTGCCAATAAAAGTCAACTTTTCCAATGAACATTCAATTTTATATAGCAAACTTACCTTCACATTTCGTGAGATGCGCAATTGCTGATCAAGACGATCACTTTCTTTCCAAAGCAACCGAGCAACTTGACCATTGGGCAGGCGCAGCCAGGCCCATTTGATGATGCAAGGGACAGCTTGATCACTGCCGAGAAGAAGTTGGATAGCTTGGGTTAACTTGGCGTCGGGGGAAATAGGATATTTGGCATGTTTGCAACAGAGCACATAGCCCCCACCAAGGTCCACAGCACCACGGGGGACTGCCTGAGGGGAATCATCAAGTTCAGGTATCAGTGAAATGAGGGCATTAACTTGACAATGCCACACTCCCTCTCGTGCGAGGTTGGTGAAAGGTTTGGATGGCTGGCAAATTTGCTGACCCAGGTTCCCAATGGTACGCTCCATCATCCATTGTGCATAGCATATTGGAGGTCCTTTCTGGATTGCTTCAGGAACCAAATGTGCAACTTGATGAACTGCAGGACGAACAAAGTGGATGTGACATTCTTTAAGCTGGTGGTATAGGAGTTCGAATTCACGTTGCCACGTGCAGAGAAGAGATTGCATGTCCTTTAATTGCTCAGCAGTCAGCGAGTACTGGCACATTATCTGGAAACCATGGACCAGCTTGCAGTAATGGGACCAGTATTTAAATGGAAGAGTCTCATAAAGAAGGATGGGTGCGATACTGATGTGTAAACTTGGAATTCCCAGGTCTTGTATTGCGTGTTGAGCTTTTCAGCAATATTGCGAGGTTTGTGGTCATAGGAACCAGGGAGATAACACCCAACATTCTTGACATCCTTGCCATGAGTGGTCCAAACATTGCTATCATGAAGTACAGCCTAGTCCCACATCGTTTTGTTATCCGCAGGATCGAGATCAATGGTACCCCACCAGAGTGAGAGGAGAAGATCTGAGAGATTACCAGCTTGGTGCATGATGTCGGTAGTCATAGACAAGGGAATGCCAAGGGAATGAGAGGGCGGGAGACCTAGGATCAACGGAGGCTTCATCAGACCCGTCTCAGTCTTTGTCTTGTCCCATTGAGTGGGATTACAAACAGTGACAATTTTGGTAAGATTGTCGGCATAGCCAGCGGAACCACCTGGAGGCAGCTTGAAGACGTTGATATCTGGATGGTCACTGCCACGAACAACATAATCACGAAGAGATAAAAGTGCAAGATAGTAGTGTTTGCCACCTTCTTTTCAGTGTTCCAGAACACCACAGTAAAGGCGGCAGCCATTTTTTCCACTATGGCCGACCATCCCATCCCAGTAAACCAATCCAGGACCATCAGCAGTGGTGAAGAGGAGGTAGGGATGGGAGGTGTATGAAGCATTGGTGAGTGAATTCCAGATTGGCAAACCTTCTTGTTGTAAAGCGGCAAGATGATAGATCCCTGGAAAAAAGTGAGTCAACATATTTATGATCTAAGTGGGTGGGAGATGATACATTCCTGGGAATAGAAACAAGTCGACATTCTTGGGTTTGTTGGGTCCAGGGATAAATCCACCAGGGAGGACATGAAGCTTGCGATAATGTTTGTCTGGGGAAAGATTTACTAGAATCCAAATGTACATCCAGCAGTCAGACTCCTTGTTACTATGTATATAGCTGTGCGCCATCAAGGGAAATCATGAGTACAATGTCGTTCTCTTTAATATCACCACTGAGCATGGCGCCAAGAAAGTCCCAGCCAGCGATAATATCATTGAGGATAGGGATGGTTGCATTGCACCTGGGGTGATTGTGTCATTCGAGGTCATCTAGAATGGCCTGGGCACGATCCCAGAGATAGCGCATGTCTCTAGCACTCTCCAGATGGCAAAAACGAGCCTGGAGCTGAGGACCAAGCGGAATTGTTGTGAATTGTTGTGCAGGGACTTTGACCCAGTCATTTGAGCCCTGAAGAGTCTCCTCCTTCCACCTAGACTTGCCACACTCAGGACATTCATCGAGGGAAGCAAATGGACCCGTAAACACCATGCATGTGTTGGGACACATGTGGTGTGTGAGCGGTTCAATGCCAGTGTATGTCCGGATGGTTTTCTCAACTGCATGGAAGGACAAGAAGTTGTCGACAGCTGGAAAGTGCTGTTTGAACAAATGAGCAATGCGAGCATAGGCATCCTGAGAAGTGTGCTCAAGTGTGAGATAAACAGAGAGACTGGAGTGGAGACCAAGGTCATTGACAACAAGTGGGGTACGAGGTGGATCATGGAGCTGAAGTAAAGCATCTGGGTGAAGCATGGAGAAAGATTCTGTGGTGGAAGCATTGCGGAGCATTTGGATAAAATGGAGGGATTTTACCATGGGTGCAAATGTAGCATTGTGACAAAGGTCTTCAATGTTGATAATAGGGGGTTGTCTATGCTGATAGTCAATTCTCCAGCGACATGGAGATTCCAGAGATGAAGCAGGGGGACCTAAGGGCGGTGAAAAAGGAGGCGGCAGAGGCGGATAAGGAGGATCAAGGGGTGGTGGAGGGAAGTCCTCGCATTCTGGGAAAGGGAGAGGAAAAATGGAAGAGTCTGGAGGGGATAATGGAGATGGATCACAAGCTGGACTCGGAGGAGGCGAAGGAGAGTGGCGATGGTGTGGAGACTAGAATAAATAAATAAGTCACAGTCAATCTAAATAACCAGTGACTTACCTGCTGACGGCCTCACTTGGGGCGGGCCTGCCTTTGTGGTCCAGTACCTCTAGATGGTTGAGGTAGGCCTTGATACTTGGCTTCACGAATATGCTGACGCTCTTCTTCAGAACTGGCTTGGTCGAGATGCTGGTGCCAGGCCGACGATGAAACAAGATGAGGTAGACCAAAGTTGTGCTTGATGCAGATGCAGTTGTAGCATATGGAGGGCATGAAGGCTTTGCAGAGGGCTATATGTTTGAGAGGACACGCGGCTGCCTGAAGACAATACTGATAATACTAGCAACACAGCTTTTTACGACGTACTAAGTACATTTAAACTAGTAAAAAGTCGACCAAAAATAATGCAATAAGGATAATTATTCTGTGGAGGAGACTATTGAGCTTGGTGATGTGCCTTGTTCTGTGCAAGACAAGTAGTTAGCAGGATTTATAACAATAGATTCATAGCCATAACTTACAATTACAGTGATTGATGTGAGGATGTCTGAGTCACTCTCGGGCTCAGTAGCATCCGGGTCATCTAGCATAACTATGTCAAACAGTAGGTACAGTAACAGAAAAATATATATGTACCTGGCGGTGACTTTCTCTTCAGCTTGCATGGTCTGATGTTGGATTGAGCACTGAGCGTCTTGTCAGTGTCCTTGGCTGGTGCGCAAGGTGAATCTACAAGAATGAGTGGAGTGAATACTTTAAATAGCACTCACTTACTGAGTTCTTGGATGACATCACGGAGTTGTTCCACATAATCAGTAAAGTCTTGGACAGCTGGTTGTAACACATCCTGATTTTGTTGTGCAGAGATGGCGCTGCCCAGTGTTGGCGACGGTCTGACCTCGATGGTCTGTAACATATACAGTACATGTTTTGTTAGCAGAGAGGCATTATCTAACTGAGTTGCAACTTACCAAAGGGCCAGAAAACTCAGGAAAATAGGTGAAGTGGTATACCTCTTGGTGTTTGAGAGGTAACTCGATGCATACCGTATTCTCATCTCAAAAGATCTCGGTAAGGGCAGCACACGCCATGGGGTAAAGGCAAGAGATTAGCTGCACATGATGAGGAAGTGGAGGAGCGTTGTTGCAGCCACCTGCACACGACAGTGGCATGTAGCACTGGCACATTGCCAGAACGCCATGCACCATCCATGCCATCCATGCTATAGGTGGCATGTGGCACGAGAATTCAGGCTCGGACATGTCAGACATAGATTCACAGATTGTGACATAGAAACATTGTAATATCATGAATAAACAGAGATAAACATTATTCTGCATGACTAGTTTTCACTGGGGTTGACGGAGTATTCATGAGCCTTTGCAGAGGTGAGGTCATGCTCAGGGTGTATTGTAACATTGGAATGATAGCCCTTGTTGGTGAAGAATGGAGAGACTCCAGTAGTAGCACTCGGGGCATTGTTGTATGTGAACTCCACTAATGGCAGGAGTCCGGACCAGTTGTCTTGCTGGTAGTTGCTGACAGAATCTATGAGAGGGCAGGAATTGCCCAGGACTCAGCTGCTGCCTAAGAGGGTGGAAACAACTATATTATTTACATACATATGAGAGGGCAGGAATTGCCTAGGACTAAGTACATTAGCTATAAGTAAACAATATGTGAAAAGAAGCTCACCTTAGCCGCTGCCTAAAAGGGTGGAAATGACTGAGGTGTGTGTCAGTGAGTAGAGACTATATATATTGTGGGTGAAGGTATACTTGTATTATGTTATATGTAAGCGGGTCCGAAAGAAGTGTATAATATGTGCTATAAGTGTTGGCTAAGAAATGATGAGAAGTCTAAGTGTGATAAAAGCTCATTCCGGGTTTGGAATGAGCATGGGAAAAATCCAGAAACAGTTCCGGAGCAGTTCTGAGATGCTAGTCTCGGAACCTGCGGAAGGGCACAGGAAAAATCCGGAAGTACCTTCGGAACCAGTGGTTCCTGGATATAGTTCTGAAGTGACATTTCCAGGCTTGGAAGTGGTGGAACTGGAATGGTTTGGGACTTGATTATGGACAAATATTGTCAGTTGCAGTAAACATGGAGGTACTGTTTGAGAGTCTGGTTCATTTGTTCTGTCTGACCATCTCCTTCAGGATGATAACTGGAGGTGAAGCAGAGGCAGGTATTGAGAGCTTTCCCAAGTGAGCGAAAGAAATGGAGATGAACTCTGAATCTTGATTGGAGGTAATGTGGGAAGGAACTCCATGCTTAGAAAAGATGTGGAGTAGGAAGAGTTTTGCCAAGTCCAGGGAAGTTACCGTATCATAAGTCTGAATGAAGATGCACTGTTTGCAGAGTCGATCTACAACAACAAGGATAGCGGTAAATCCGGAGGACGAGGGGAGTTGCTCAATGAAATCCATAGAAATGGAGTTCCACAGCTTCTCAGGAATGGGAAGTTGTTTCAACAGCCCATAGGGTCAGTGTCTTGGAACTTTTGTGTGGGTGTAGATGGTGCAGGAGGAGAGTACTCTTTGATGAACATCCTTATTCTTGGCCAGGTGTATTTGCAGCGTACAAGTTCCAGTGTCCTGTTTTGGCTGAAATATTCAGAGAGGAGATGGTTGTGTTTATAGCAGAGGACTCGGAGTCGGAGGTCATTAGCATCTGGGATATAGATGTATTTGTCAAGATGGAGGAATCTGTCTTCGTCAACGAACCAACATGAGTCCAATTCAGGGGAGGACATGTGTAGTACAGCCAATGGGTTGGAGGGGAGTGCAGATAGGATGTCACTATTGAGTTGCTCTACATCGAAAAGTGTGCCAGCTCAGAGTAGCGGAGTTGTGAGATATGTAGTGCAGAGGGAAGAAGCAAGCTGTTCCTGGGTGAATACTGGACGGAAATTCTGTGGGTTGACGCGAGTGTAGTCCTTATCCCCCTCTTTGGGGTAGACATCCCAGTGTCTAGTGAGGGCATCTGGCTTGGCACCAAGATGCCCAGGGTGGAAATGAATGATCATGTGGAATTGGAAAAGGAGCTCTGACCACCAGGCTTGCCAGCAGGTCAGGAGTTTCAAGGTAGCAAAGTACTTGAGGTTCTTGTGGTTCATGACAATGTTGATTGGAGTGCCGGAGCCTTCAAGGTAGTGATGCCAAGTCCAGAAGAACTCATGGATGGCAAGGAGCTCCTTGTTGTGTGTGTCGTAGTTGAGCTCCAGAGCAGAGAGCATCCATGAAAAGAAAGTGACTGGCCGGGTTTCTTCATCTGGACAACAGATAGAAAGAATACCAGCAATAGCATAGTCGGAGGCATCAGTTTCTATGATGATCAGAGTATCAGGAGTCCAATGGGTAAGGATGGGAGCGGTAGTGAAGATGTCCTTTAATTTGTGGAAGGTGGATCGACAGTCGTCTCCGAAGAGCCAAGGAATACATTTGCATGTCAAACATGTCAAAGGAATGACGATATCAGAGTAGTTGGCAATGAAACACTGGTAGAAGTTGGTGAATCTGAGGAAGGATTGGATATCCTTGACTTTTTGAGGATCCGGCTAATCTTGCACAGCCTGAACTTTGTCCAGAGACATCATTAGGCCAGAAGGAGTGATGACATAGCTGAGGTACTTGGTGGAGTCAGAGGACCATTCATATTTCTCGGTTTTTGTGTAAAGCTCATGTTTGCAGAGTTGTTGAAGGACTTCCCAGACATGTTCCTTGTGAGAGGTTTTGTCCACAGAGAAGATGAGGATGTTGTCTAGGTAGACTATAACACTGACATCTAGGAGGTCTGCAAAGATGGTGTTTACAAATTGTTGGAAAGCCACAGGGGCGTTGGTAAGGCCGAATGACATTACCAGCCACTCATACGAGCCGTAGCGCATTCAAAAGGACATCTTCTATTCATCTCTGTCAGTGATGCACACCAAATGGTAGGCATGCTGGAGATCAAGCTTGGTGTATATTTGTGCGTGGCTCAGAGCATCTAGGAGGTTGGAGATGTGAGAGAGTGGGTAGTGATCTTTCTTTATGATTTTATAAAGTCCTTGGAAGTTGATGTAGAGGTGGAGTAAACTGTCCTTTTTGTGGATGAAGAGGACTGGGACGGTGTGGGCAGAGGAAGGGGAACATATAAAGCCCATGGCTAGGTGCTCATTGTTACGCGTAGCATACAAAGATAGCCTCGATACTAATCTACACCAGTAGGCGATGCTCACGTAGAGACCGACGTCTACTGTGTAGAGGTTCGCAAGGGTTCGAGGGACGAAGGTTCCAACGGGTGTTGGACTAAGGTAGTCGCAAGGACTCTGAGGATATCGAGTGGCAACTCGATCTAGGAGTGAGACTTAAAGTACGCTAGTATTGCGCAGATCAAGAATGAGAAATACATGTATAGCGACGAAGTATTTATAGATGAGGAAGAAGTGCACGGACCACGACGACTATGAAAGATAGAAGGTGATGGAATGTCAAGGAAGAGTCTTGTGATTGGTGCACGGACCAAGCGTGACCAAAAAGGAAGAAAACGAACGAACTAGGGAAGTGATGTGTTCGACTAGAGGAGTATGAGCGAGATAGCATTAGCGTTGACTAAGAGAAGAAAGCTAACGCTGGAAATGGAGGTACGTCTCCACGTGCAGGTTATCAAGACGTACAAGAAAAGGAGAATATGAGGAAAAAGGAGAATAATCGTAACACTCATCAAGGAAAGCACGAAGGGAACTGAGTTCAGAGATGGAAAGGGAATAGGTTATACCCAAGGAAGGAGAAGCTCCTTCCTCCAGGTGGATCTTTAGGTCATGTTTCCGATGGGGAGCGAGCCAGAAGGCTTTGCTCTTACTGAAAACATTGGAGATGTCATGATATTCCAGAGGAATGCCAGTAAGGTTGACTGATTCTGGAGAAATGATGGTAGCAAAGCGGAGATCGCTCTCCTGGGAATAGTGTTGCAAGCTAAACTGTACAGAACTCTCAAGGCAACAGGCTAGTGCAAAAGCTGGGGCACTGACAAGCGCAATGAGTGGAGTCTTATGGTCAGAGAAACGCAGTGGATCAGGTATGGTGTCAGCCAGAGGAAGGGATTTCAGAGGCTGTGGAGAGGAGCTTGGAGTTGCTGGCAAATGCTGCTCTGGTGAACAGAACATGATACTACTTGTAACCCAATCAATCAACAGATTGTGGCAGGTGAGCCAGTTGTGTCCTAGAACAAGAGAGCAGGTGGAATCCAGCAGAGTGATGTAGAAAGTCATCGGAGTGATGTCACCGGTTGACAAGTGGATTGAGAGGTTGGTGGCTCGGGTAATCATACTATTGGTAGTTCCATCAAAGAGACGGAGCTGGAGTGAGGGCACAGGAGAGGTAGAAAGTTCATTTTTATTAATGAAAGTTATATCTATGAAACAGTTGGAGGAGCCAGAGTCTACAAGTGCAGAAAAGGGCAGAATGGTGTAGGAGACTAAGGAGACAGAGTGCATCAGGGATTTGGGGTCAGAAAGAGCAGATGCATTGAGGCAGATCTCCTTAGCTGCATGAGTGGGTTCAACACAACCTCCAGTTTGTGCAGAGTTGTGGAGGTCGCAGACTATTTTTTTGCCTCCATAATGGAGACCTCCAGTTTGATTTCTGGAGTGGTGGTCACTGCACGACCCTTGGATGCGCTAGAGGTCAACTTTGGGCAGTTCTTTGCCATGTGACCAGCTTGGCCACAGAACATGCATAGTTTGTTATTGAACCCACATTTTCGTTCTTCCAAGGTGAGCTTGCTGTCTTTCCCTAATTTGGATGACAAGTCTGGTTTCAGATGAGTGGATGTGGTAGCACCTTTGCCTTTGGTCTCCTTGGAGTCCTTAGAGGAGGGGCGAGGAAAGGATAATGTGGTGGGGGTGGTTGATTTCTCGGTTTTGGGAGCAGATGATGTGTTGGAAGTTTTCATCTGCCTGCTAATCTCAGATTTGTGTTCCCAATAGCATGTGTCGATCACATGTGTGAGACTTTGGAGTTCAGAGAGCGTTGGGGGTTTCCCAACATACGAGATCTCATTCTTGATGCGGTCCGGCAGACCGTTGTAGAAGTGGTGCCAGAGGACACCTTCTCCATAACCGCAGACTTGCACAGCAATCCTATTGAACTCCACCACATACTTGTTGATGTGTTGACTATCCTTCATTGACAAGTGGTCAAGCTGGTGCTCTGCATCTCCGATGGAGTTGTGCAGACCAAAGTTGGTCTGGAGTTTGAGAACAAACTCTTTGAAATCATTTATCCAGAGGGGATGGAATACAGGGTCTTCCATTTGGAGAAGGTCCAGTTTGAACCACTCCAGTGCCATGCCCTTAAGGTAGGACTGCACAAACATGACTTTGGCATGGTTCATTCTAAAGGCCTTCAGATAGTCTTGGAAGTCAAGCTCACACTGAATCAGGAAAACTCAGAGTTTGCAGGGCTCTGTCCTGTCAAACTGGTCCAGTTCCCAGACCTTAGTGCATGGGATATGGTCAAAGGTGGGACAACAAGTAGAACGAGCGTGGCCATTGATGGCATTTGTGAGCAATGCAAGGGTGTCTCATGGAACATGCTCATTGTCGGAGTCTGATGGTTTATCATTATTGGGGAAGTCAGGATCATCATTGGATGGGTTATTTCTGGGGACATTGGGGATGTCGCCATCATTTGGAAAGAGGACAGTGGGCACTCTTTGACTAGAGTGCTGGCTTGTGAGGGGTGAAGTAGTAGTGTCATTGTCAGTTGGAGTTCAACAATGCGTGCTCCTGGAGTAGGGAACTTTGGGAGTGGTCTTGCTTGCAAAGCAGAGGTTGGGGTTCATTGAGCAGAGAAACTTTGGAATTGGTCTATGAGGTCTGGGCCTCGTCAACTGCTACCAAACATGCTCAACGGGTTGTAACGTGAAAATGGAGGGTTTTCACCCATGGTGCGAGTCTGAGATCTGGTGGTATGTGTAGCCATATGTGAGGGACTTGTTGCAAGTGGGAGTTTGAATATACTGTTAAGAACAGAACTCCGAGGGAACTCTGAAGTACTGGAGTTGGCTGAGGGGGTCGGGACTTGGCTTTACCATATGTGATGTGCCCTTGCTTGAGTCCGTGTCCCAGATTTACGACAATGTCAGAGGTTCAAAGGGCAGGACTCCGACATTTTCAAATGTCAAGTCAAGCAGAGGTCGGAGTGAGTCATCAAGACTCGTCAAAGCAGAGATCAGGAGTGATGTTTAGAGTTGATATTCGAACTAACTCTACAGGAGTCGTACTGAGAGTTTATATATGGTTGAGACAAAGGTATTAGTAATGGAGGTAGAGTAACAGAGTTGGTACCTAGCTGGAGCAGTGCTCCTAAGTGAGACAGACACTGGATTGGAGGTATCTAGAGAGCGAGACTAGGACGGATGAAGAAGCATAGGTATGTATGGATGAGGAAATGAGTATATTACATACAAGTCCGAGAGCATAAAGGTACATTCTGAGGGAGAACACGCCAGAGTTGTGGACAGAGTCCAGAGTTGGACTTGTCAAATTATACGGGATATGACAGACTTAGAAGTTAGCTACATACATATATACATATAACATTACATTATGAAGATATTATATCTAGTAACAACATGTGTTTGGTGGCACCACTGGCTATTTTTATCTTCAAACACATGTTACACCTTAAGATTGAGCCATTCCACAAGCTTCAAGTATCAAGTTGTCATAATGTTGCCAGGTATTCTCTCAAAGTAATTATCTACCTGGGAGATAATCATTTCCCAGCTCATTTCTGTGCTGAAGGAAAGATCTGGAACTACAATAGGCAGGTTAACAGTGATGTGCCTTACATGGAGCCATTGCTGTTCGGTGCAAATCTTTGCACACAACTGAAATCTGTGTGGCATAATGCATATATTTATACTTTATTCATTATTTTTTCTTTTATCCTTTTGATTTTTTTTTCTTCCTTAGACTGTTTGCATGTTCTGTCCCCATCGTTGCTTGGTATGTGTCTCCATCATTCTTGGTCAGTCCCCAATATTTGTTTTGTCCATCATGTTATATAAAAATCCACTGATGCAGCCTCAACAGCTCCTGCCATTATCTACTCCCGTATTATACTCTTCTGCCATGAGATACCATGTCTCAGATGCCTCAAACTCCCCCATCTTCCCTTGCCATTCCTGCCAGCATACATTCCTCCATGAGTGAGTCCAGGTCATCTTCACTAGCTGAGGATAAGGAGTGCATTCATGCTCTCCTGTGGATCCCCTTACAGGAAGTCATAGAAAATCCACTGGTGTTGAGTCAGGTGGTGGTCAAATCCATTGTAAAAAAATAAATAGCCCATGCCCTCTCAACCAGTTGATGCAAGATGGTGCCAAATATTGAATGAAGTCCAATGGTGAACTCTTTCATATCAGATTCCTAGCCAAAGTGGACCATAGTAGTATATACATATAGGTGCCTTGGTCCCTACTTTAACCTGCCTTTGACAGATGTAAGTATTTTCAGATGTGTGAAGAAGCTCAATATTAAGATAAAGCAAAAAAGCTGGAACATTATTCTATTGGTCAACAATTTCTCTGGGCACTTCATATCATATGAACGATTAAACATTCAGCTTGAATATTTTGAGCCAAACATGACAGCATTCATCCAAACCTGTGATATTGGCATCATCTGATGCTTTGAGGCCTTGTACTGTCATAATTTTAATAAGTGAGTAATTGATCTGGATGAGGCTGGTGAACATGAGATTTATAAAACAAATCTTTTCAAAGCCATGATAATGGCAAATGAAGCATGGAATTGTATGACATCAGAGACCATCCAAAACTATTGAAATCATGCATGTATTCAGCCATAAGCCACATATGTACATATTTACTGGCATGTCTTGTACTGGAACTTATTTTTATTTTATCTTTGACAATGAAAACTATATTGTGGATGGCAGGTTGGATTCCAAGTCCCTTATCAACTTATCCTCATCCTTTCAATCCATAATCCTACATGCTGACCTTCTTATATGGAAGATTATCCATGAATTTACAACAACAAACCTCTCACTAACAAATGCTGAAATTCACCTTCAAGCTCATTTTTGTGGCCATTTCATTAATGCAGACTGGCAACCAGCCCTTTGGGCTGTCATGAATGCCAAGGGGGATACTCAGGCTATTTTTTTAGCTATCAAACCTCTCAAGCAAGCATCCATATACTGACCAGGACTTAAATTCTGAATTTCTCTCTGCTTAAAGAACTTCCAAGTCTCACAACTCAAATTAATAGAGGATGAACTTATCGAATCCATCAAAGACCTCAAAGCATGAGACTGCATCTTCAACATTCTATCAACTATGAATAATGTGCTAGATCCTCCTGAAGAGGTCAAGATTCATAAAATGGGAATTTTCACAGGTGACAAGAAAAATGAGGAAGAGATTGTAGATATAGTGTACCACAAGATGGCTGTGGCAAGAAGTAAGGTCATCAAAATCAACTCAGACAAAGAGGATATCCTAGAGTCATGTATCACAAGGATTTAGGTGATGACATTATGTGAGCAGCTTGCAGAAACAGTTTTGGAGTATGCTGAGGCCAAGGACACCTTTGAGTTGTCAAAACAGCTATGTTGTTTTCATGCAAACTCATGGAAACAGCAATTTAACAATATGAAATAGATGACTTTGAATAGATACTGTACATCTAATGAGTAGTATAGTCAAAGGAGTACAAGTTGTAATAGTGATGAGTTACACTCTATTATACATTGCTGTCTTGCATAGCCATGATAATGCATTAGATCTTAGAAGGTCCCAACCTTTTATATTATGTATATATCAACTGTATCTCTAAATTTCTTATTATCATATGAAAGCTACACTAAAGCCTACTCCCCTACCAAGTTTCAAACAAATTCAACAGTCTGATTAAGAAGATAGGAATAAATCACCAACTATCACTACTATGACTAATTTTACTAGCTATAACAATTACCCACATTTCTAATCATGTGACTGGTACCTTTATTCCCACACTGGCACAGCATGATCACATGACCCTTGCCTTGTTTAGAATACTGCCAAAACTGTCATTCAATCATAGCATTGGTTATAAAAGTACAAATGTTCACATGCACTCACTCCACATTTCAGATTCAGCTAGCACAGAAGAAGTTAGACTAAGTCAGTGTGAATCAAAGTGAGTCATAGCACAGCTTCATGAATCGGAATGAGTCATTATAACTCCACATAAGTCATAGCTATCCAAATTGGGCGTACTCTTCCCCATAGATACCAATGGCTCAAGGCAAGAGAATAAATTTGAAACCAGCACAGCCTCATGTAAAATAGCATAAAAGGAGGCAAGAATTGCCTGCAAAACCAATCTATCCATCTCTTAGTTCATCTGAAGAATAGATCACCTGGAAACCTCCTTAGAGTGGGAAAGAGACCTCCTCTAACAATAGGTACCAGAAGTGGTAGTAGAACTAAAGCAGAAAATCATTACCATATATAAAAATGGAACACAGCCACTGGCAGAAAGAGACTGTAACCTAGATAAATCTAGTCTAGGAATATCTAGTATCTAAAGATTAGAATCTCACACAAAACTTGCACTCAAGTGACCCAAACAGCAAATTTCCCACAGTTAATAAAAACAGCAAAGTACTATACAACCGTATCACCCAAATAACAAGAAAAGTCTAGGAATAAAGTTCTAGCCTCAAAATCCTTGCTACAAAAGCAAGCCAAGCTATCCAATAAATAGTAGCATATTTTTACAATACATACATAGATAAGCTACCACCAAGTATAGCCAAAGAACCCAAGACACTCAACACCCTAAAATCTACTACAGTTGTAGATAGAACATATCTCCATTAAAGTGAGATAAATAAATCTCATCTGGCTAGGAACAAGCCAAATTCTTTTCTTAAAATCTTACCATTCAGAAAAGGAAACACAACTGGTGAGCCAACTGACTAAACTATTAACTCAGTTACAAGACCAATCTAAGGGAAGTCTTTTGTTTGATCTGGTCAATATATTGTCTATTACCAGCTAATAGTCAGATTGGGAGCCAGAGGAATAGTTGAAGGATAAAGCTTAGCATCTAAAATGATCACTTGCTTTACTGCTCATATCATACCCTTTGTACCTATCTTCTCTCTACCATCATACACCTATAGACGATACTCCAACGTCTACACTTCATCCAACCTCCAACCTCACCTTACATATATGAATCCCCCAACTAGTTACTCTACAATACCGCAAATATATCATATACCATTCCTCACACTCGCATCCTCTAGTCTCACAACTACACTTGTTGTATACACCCTACCACTACGACTATACAAGTTATCATACATATGATACACTTCGCTTCTCATACAAACACCTGTCATATCTGCCACCCTATGATACCAAGTAGCCTCATAGCTAAATCCTGGTCTCACGACCACAAGACCAGTCATCACACAACTCTAAACCAGTGCAGGCCCACAAGCCTCTAAACTATGCCACACCCCGTGATGCCATAGCATGCCACTTTGCACTGCTTAGTCACAAGTCCTAAGCATGACTCCAAACTGCATTCCTTCCATAGTCACGTGTGTGCCACTTCACGCTGCTCTGCTATATACTCCCTGACATCACGCCAAGCCCACTCAAGTATAGGCTCACACTCTCATCACTTATCCGATGCACCGCCTCAAGGTCCCTATGCCGATATTCAAATATATCAACTTGCATGATACACCTCAAGGCCCCCTCACATCATCCACCCGATATCTAGCCCCTTGGATATCCCTGTATCCATGCTACATCACCAAGTACTAATCAGGACTCACATCCAGATCCACCGATACACAATGTGACTCACGCCACACTCATAGATCGCCAGCAGATCCAAGATTGTATCTCAGATCTCGCCACAAACTTATTTATGGTTTGATACATATGCTACATACTCTCGTGCACCTTTTCATTTCTCTTTTCATTTCTGTTCCTATATATTAAGATTTCATATATCACAATTGTAGCCACACCTTACGTGCTCGGACTTCATTTCAGTTGCATGTGCTTGCCTTGCACATCATGCAATGCATATTGTTCCACCATATGTATTATTCTCATTGGACACTCTCTCTATTCATTCCTGTGATGTTATACCCTGTACCCTATGACATTATAGCATAGCACAGTCTGTGCACCGCTCCCGGTAGTATATAAGTAGCCAGTAGTGTATCATGTTTTCTCTAGTTTAATTATTGCCTTTCACTCTCTCAGATATTGGCTCTCGATGTCAACCCTTGAGATATCAGGTCTAGTGGTTCTTTCTTTGCTCATCTCTTAGCAAGACTCTTTCAGCATCCTTGTTAGAGCTTGCCTAAAACACAAGACAAATCCAAATATCTAGGCAAATCCACAAACCCAAGCACCAGTGAAGGTGCCAGATGGCTGTGTTGACTCTAGGCTATCAAGCATAGTTTCTTGAAGACACACACTGTTCAGCATGACAAGACTTAGGCAAGAGTGCAATAAAATATAAGAGAGATAACAGAAATTCCAAGCTAAGATAATACAGTGCTATGTATTGGCTACTTACATATACTACTACCTGGAGTGCACAGACCATGCTATGCTATGAGTCACGCTATGTAAAAGTTAGAGGCTATGAGGTCACAGAAACAAGGAAAGAGTTCATGAAAGGCAAGAGACTAATACTATATGTTGGAGAGAGGCATGTGTTAGCAGTAAGGTGGGAGCATGTAGAATGGAGAATAGTCCAGAACTTCATGATGAAGTGGCTATGATGTAATATGAGAAGTGACTAATAGATAGAGATGGAGAAATGAAATAAAAGAAGCACTTGATGTGTATTGCATGGAGTGATCCATATATAGATCTATAGATAAGGGCAGCATTGGGGATGGTGCCAGAAATCTGCATGTAATAGCAAACCAGGATTGTATTGAGATGGTATCTGCCATGAGGCAAAGGCAAGTCAATGTGGATCTAGATTGGTGTTTTGATCAGTGGCCTTGGTGACATAGCACAAGCTGTGAGGCAGTGGCATAGCATTAGGGTTATATAATGAGTGGCAGTGAGCCATTGGTATGGGGTTTTGTAACAAAGCAGTGCAATGCTGCATGCACATGATTACAAAGGTGTGTACATATGTATGTAGTTTATAGCTACTGTATATGGGGCTGGACATGGTTTAAAGTCATGTAATGGACTAGTCTTATGGTCATAAAATTATTGGTGTTGTAATGTAATGAATACAACAAAAGAGTAGTTGGGATAGCTCAAGAGTAGTGGTGTGTAGTGTAAGTGAGAGAAATTAGGTTTGTATAGTATGGGTGTGAGGATAGAAGTGGAGTGGTAATATATAGAATATAATACAAGCATATAGCAAGTAATCATTTCAGCCCTAGTCATCAATTCCTAAAAGATCAACAGTAGACTTCCCAACACTGGCCAAATATCTGTTCTGAAGCTCTCCTGCAGGGATAAATGTAGGCTATATGTAAGTCCATAGTATAATGTAATAAATTTTTTCTTCTTCATTGAATGTGCTTTGTATTATAGACAACAGCACTCAAGCCATGAGTCTAAATAAATTGTCTACCATGAAAATAACTCTATATTCTTTATTAGTGGTTCATTGGCAGGTAAAGCAAAGGCAGCTTGTCAATCTGGATTTGAAATCCAAACTACAAGGGAGGGTAGAACTACTTGTGGTAAGTAAATTTTATGTCCTCAATTTAGAGGTTTACCCATGAATCCTGGGCCATGAATATTGTTTTTCACTGCAGGTGCTCACCTCACATCATTCTGTGACATATCAGACCTAGATGGTCGTTATGCAGGATTAATAAGTGAACACTCTGACTTGGTCAATGCCAAAGTCTGCTTGCCTGATATCTGTGACAGCCATGGAGTGACCATCACCCTAGTGAGTACAACAAGAAAATGAAACATGATAATTATGTCAAATATACCTAAAAGTTTGAAACTGTACATATGTATTTCTCACTTGCACTTGCCTATCTTCATTGATTCTAGTGTGATTTAATGTGCACATAGGTGGAACATTCAGGGGAATGCCAATTCTAACCATAACAATCAAAGTGGCTCTAGGATCTACAAACTTGTCTTAAAGAGCATGAAAGTTTTACCTTTTCATTCCTACATACAACTTGAAGCTGGATTGTTGAAAACTCTGACTCAAAAAGGCAAGAGAAAGGTTGATGATGATGATGACAAGTTGCCTGGTCAGTCACCCTCAAAGAATGCTCTGGCCACCAAGGCAGTCTTTAACATGGACTTGGAGGAAAACTGAAGGATGTCATTTAACCTGATTGATTCCTTTCTTGCACATTTCTTGATAGATGCTACTGTATGTATGTACTTCATGAGAATCCGAGTCTCAGCATCTAAATGTTTGTACATATGTGTGAGATGGAGTCGGGGACTTTGGTGCCTCCAGGCACCACTACCCAATCACTTGAAGTATTCATCCTCCATAAAGCAGGCATATGTACGAGATTAAATTACAACTATTTAATATTGAATCCATGCAATGAACAACAGTACGTGTTACGGGGCGAACATGTTGTGCAGAGTCCGTCAAGTAATCAATCTGTCCCTCCCAATGAGTATTCTGGGGGTGCCTCGTGCATATCGCGGAGATGAGCCACCTCGGCCCTCAGTAGTTCGACCTGCTCAATGATACCAGGAGCAGCACTGGATGGAGCAGTGGGTGAGGAGAACGCGGTAGTAGAGGCAGGCGGGGTCGATGATTGGGGAGCCATGATAGATGGGTCTGTTGCAAACGCCAGCTAACACACGAAGTTTAAGTAATTCTCAGATGTAATCGCAAGTTGGCATGCTCACCTCGGCCAAAGGCGACTCCAATGGTTTGATCAGTGATGTCGTACCTACGCGGGATATCGGACCCGCCTCAACAGCTGTATAAAACGGTTCCACCACAGGCCCTGCTTCAAGTCGCCCACCATTGCGTCTCTTATATCTCCGATAATATAATAGACAACCAATCACGAGTGCAACAGCCCCGCACACTGCGCCAACAATAGCGCCAATATTTGGTCCTGAAGACGTCCCTTGGGTTCCGGTCGGTGTTGCTGAAGCAGATGGTGAAGCAGAACTCGATGTATCGGTGCTAACGGGATACCCGTGAGAATAGCCCGCCGCAGAACGAGTCAGAGGACACACGTGTAAATCAAATAGTCGAACAAAATCAACACGTTGTTCCCTGTATTGACAGGCTGTATCGTCATGTTGTGCTGGCCGGAATCCAATGACTCGTTGACATAAACGGGTACGTTGTACTGGTAGTCGGTCGTCGTTCCTGGGGCATGCGTATAGGTGCTCACAGCGACTCCATTCAGCACAAATTGAACATCTGTGAGTGTAGTGGCATTGGGAACGCTGTTTGCGATGATGAAAAATATATAGAGAGCACTGCCTGCCATATTGAGTACTCAAGGCAACTAGACTTTGAATAATCAAGGCCATACCTGTGAAAGTAAACTCGATTGTCTGTGTGTCATTGTTATTCGGGCTATAGGTAGTGTCGTGCCATGTGCCGTTGTACGCTAGTGAGGGATTTGGCTGGATGTAACACCCCGTGCAAGTATTGCCTATATTCCATTCTGACTGGTTGGGTAAGTACTGGGGTACCACGGCGCCGATCAAAACTGCATCGTCGACAGTCGTATTTTGAAGCGTAGCAACAGCGAAGCTAGCAAACAGCATATAGACCAGGACTTGTCCGGAAAGCGGTCCTAAGAATAACATGGGTGAGTGCCTGAGAAGTGGTATGGAATCTTTCCCAATGCACCGTCTACTAAGTACTCACAGCGAAATTTTTGTGACCAATGAGCCGTCGAGTTGGGCCAAACATTGTACCTAATTGCATAGCCATGGGGGTTTGATGGGGGTTGCTAAGCTTCCCCGTGGCCACTTTTGCGCCGTTGAGATAAAACCTGGACATCCGAGGTCGAACCTGGTTATAATTATGTCTAGCTCGCGATACTTAGTACAGAGACATTCGCAGGTCTCAAAGGAGGGCAGTCGTTCTAAAATTAAGACCTCTTCCACAGCCTGCGGACTAGCCAGCTTGGTTTCGTACTAATTCGCTTCCCCACACCTGTCCACGAGTCTCAGAGACCAACAGGTTACAAGATGGAGATCCACTACGCAGTGTACGCACGGGAGGGTCGTGCTCATGTCTCGTCTGGGCGACAGCCACGTTGCTTTCGGCTGTGCACTCTCATAGCTGTCGTTTCGGTCCTGTACCTCTCGACATAGCGAGACGAACGGAGGTCCTCAGCCAGTGCAGATACATCAAGACACCCGCTGGCCCTCCAGCGAACTTTCACACTCGCTCGGAATCTGATCGTTTTTCCCCCGACGCGAAACCGATACTGATCAAGAACGCGACGATATGGACGTCTGGGTACAATGGAACTGAGATTATTCAGGGCGACCTGTTGTTGCTCAAAGGTTTGATTAGAGCAGTGGGCTCTGTATCTCCCAGCCTAGTCAGTAGCCTTGACATTGAAGTCGTGGACGCGAATGGCGCATGGGTCACGCCTTGTATTGTCGATCTCCATTCACACCTTGGCGGCGAAGCGCACCAGAACTCGATGGCAAGTCATGTCGCTTACCTGGTTGATATCTTGGTTGTTCACAGGCCGACAGGTGCTAGTGATGTAAACTCTGTGAAAGGGCCTATTCTACCTTGGTTGCGCAGTCTCGACGGGTTGAATATGCACGACGACGGTTATGAGTTGGCACGTTCTGGCGGTGTGACAACTGCTCAAATCCTTCCTGGGAGCGCAAATGACATTGGTATGGTCTAATAATGCGTCATTTGATTCCTTGGGATGTCAGTTGTTTTCTTTTTGGTCAGGTGGACAGGCGTTCATCATCAAGTTACGAGAAACGACGGAGCGCTCTCCTTCATCGATGCTTGTGGAGCCTCCTTATGCTCTCAACGGATCACATCTTGACCACAACCTACCGCCCAGATGGAGGCATATGAAGTGAGTTGTTTGTCGCGTGGCCTCCACAAGGTTAACCTAATTCAACAGACACGCTTGTGGTCAGTTACGATATACGGTTACTAGGAGATAGAGCATCATTGATGCCGGATCAAACACAGGTGAAAACCC
>JBBPRH010000194.1:0-40864 GCA_038092915.1 Boletus pseudopeckii
GGGCGAGGTTGATGCACTCTCTGGCGTGGAACTGGGTCTGAAATCTTTTGCGAGTATACGCTTCGGCCAAGATCGTCGATTGGAAGAAGTAGCACGTATGCTGTGCTCGTCGACAGTTCCATCCGTCCAGCTCATCGAGCAACCAGACTTGAAGTGAGTTCGTGGTAGCTTTTTTCCGCCAAACAAAATAACCAATCATCCTTGCAGCGAACACGATCAGACGAAAGAGCAACAACACCAGGTTGTGCGGATTGCAGAAAGGACATTGGCCTTGCCGTATGGCAGGGCAATGTTCACCTTTACCTCAGTACTAACGGTCACTCGCGAAGCATACGTCATTCCCAAACTGGAATATCAAATCAGGATCCAGCCTTCCAATGTCGTCACTGGACCTGAACCTGGTAAGATACCTCAGTGCACGAACTGGGGCGAATTCCACAACGGAGTCGCTGCGGGCTTGCGCATTGCTCCTTGGGCACGAGGCGTGGAGAGCTCCTGGATCGCTTTCAACAAACCTTCAGAATTGATTCCAGAGCATGCAGGATTCTTGTACGGACTCGGGTTGACGGGCCATCTCCAGGAAATGCTGACCTGGCATACTTTTGGATATCTCACACCGAAACATGATCTGACATCCATCGGCGTCCTCCTCGGTCTGTCTGCGGCAAACGTCGGGTCAGGAAACATGCACGTCACAAAGTTACTAGCCGTTCATACACCAGCATTACTCCCGACACCGACAGTGGATCTCAATGTCTCCCTCATGACCCAAGCTGCTGGACTCGCGGGGGTTGGACTTCTCTACTTGGGCACAAAGGACCGTCGCATGGCCGAAGTTTGTCTCAACCAAATCAGTCGCAAGGACCTCGTGCAGCCTGATCTCAGCAACGAGCACAGAGAAGCATACACTTACTCTGCCGCTCTTGCCTTTGGGATGATCATGCTCGGAAAAGGGTCACCAATCCCGGCCGACGTCGCTTGTCTCCACCGGCTGCGCGTGCTTATTCACGGCGAAGCGAAAACCATCATCGCAGGGCGAAGCCGTCCCACATTCGATGTCAACATCACATCTCCAGCTGCGGCCATCGCATTAGGTCTAATGTACCTGAAGACGGAGCAAAAAGATGTCGCTGATATTCTTGAAATTCCGAGCACGGTGATTGAACTGAATCACATTCAACCGAGTTTCTTGGTCATGCGCACGATTGCGAGGTCACTCATCATGTGGAATTCAATTGGATCGACCGCCGACTGGTTGACGAATCAAATTCCCGAGCCCATCATGACAGCCATGCAGGATCAGATTGCAAAGAAGCAGCAAGCTGACGACGCCATCGAGTTGGCTTACTTCAACATCATCGCTGGCTATTGCTTTGCCGTTGGATTGAAATACGCTGGTACTGCTCGCCATGAAGCATACATCATGTTATCGAATTATTTTGACGTGTTCAGTCGATTTGTTGCGACGAGCGGTAAGTGTCTCGATTCAAATCATCACAACAACGTGCGATGGATCTCTAGGTCCTGCTTTTGATCATAAAATCAAGCGCTCGGCTGTGCGAGAGGGTCTCAACCTCATTTCGATTGCACTATGTATGGTTATGGCAGGCACTGGGGAGATCTCGTGCTTGAGGCGACTTAGGTATGCGTTCGGAATGTATCACCAGGCTTTCAGATATGGCGTGCACGTGGCGACGCATCTATCGCTCGGTTTACTATTCCTCGGGGCTGGTCGTTTCACTTTGGGTACTTCTGATGCAGCTATTGCATGCATGGTCACTGCCTTCTTTCCCCGTTTCCACCACGTCTCATCGGATAACAAGAGTTACCTTCAGGCGTTGCGACACCTGTGGGTCCTTGCGGTAGAACCCCGCTGCCTCATCGCACGAGACGTCACGACGCGTGAAGCAGTTTATCTCCCCGTCAAGATCACGACAAAAGAAGGGAACGAGAAAGGGGTCACGCAGCTCATCTCTCCCACTCTTATACCGGACTTTGGGAAGCTCGTGTCCATCAGGATCGATACGCCACGCTACTGGCCTTTCTATGTGGACTTTGAGAACGTTCCCGAACACAAGATGAGTTTTTTGAGGAATCAAACGCTATATGTCAAGCGTCGGACAGCGTTCCTCAGCTACACCGAGGATCCTAGAGGGAGCAGGAGTTTATTCGTTCGCTCTGGTTCTTCCGCCGGTGATGCCGCTACACTCGATTTCCCGCAGTTAACGGACGCGAAAACTCACCCTGCTAGTGACCTCACCCATTTCATCTCTTCGTTTTCAAACGACACCCTCTTCCTCGCATTTGCAGATTATTTCTCGCGCGACGATGGCGAGACACCCGAGGAGAGGACGTTTCACGCATATTGCCACGCGGCACTACTAGACAGCATTCTGCAAGACAAGATGGAAACACTCCAGTCGCATCTTACGCTGTATCAATATCGCACGCAACCGCAGTCTACGTCCCATTTCCACCTTCGCCTGCAAGACCTCCGATTCGTGGTCGACTTTTACAGCAAGGTATTTGATCGTCGGTTTAGTGGTCGAGCGGAAAACAATCCCCGACCACCCCTCATTCGCGAGAATACCGTATCGGGGGCTCTACAGGCCCTCGATGAACGCCTCGGGAAAGTGCAAAATCATCCCAAGTTCACCAAGGCCCTCGGCCGGTACGCCCGCGGTGAACCCGTCTTTGACACGACAGAATCAGGGTCCGAATCTGCTTCCGAGCCCTCGTCTCCAGGACACGTATCCCGCTGGCTCGCATGGTACCTCACGAGGAACGGTGTCCCATCTGCTTCTCTTCTCGTGATACTGCGCCAACTCGCGCGAGAGGCGCACATGCATAGCACGAGCCGACCGCCGCCTGAAGGAACCGCGGACTTGCGGTCGCTCGACGTGGGTATCAAAGAGGTGCTCCGAGGTACCGGCACGAAAATGATCAATGCGTTTGGATCTGGTTGGTCTGGCGCATCGCTGGATCGAATCGTTGAGGCATGGCAGGGGGTCTCTTGAGCAGACAAAGGAGCGCGTCGGAGAAAATGTCTATCCGTATTTGTACCGTGACTACCGTCCCAACAGATGCCATGGATCTGCGAGGGATTCTGTTCCATGTCGTGCGACGAGCACTCGACGTGAGTTGCGCACGTCCATGGGGACGGGTGCTCACGGATTGCAAGGGGTGTGAACACCACGAAACTTGGCGATGAAGCATGGTTCAAAGGTAATCCGAGATCTAGATGCTATTTCAACGGCGGCATTGCCCTGGACAGCGGCGAGGGTGATTGATTGATCAAGTCTATATCACATGGCCTCGACTTTGGTTCCAAAGATAACCACGAGCACATATGGGAGCCTATAGACGGAACTGTCGCGGTGGCATAGTACTGCGGGCCACAATTGGATCTGAGTAGACAACAGGTTGATTCGGCGTCCAGCGAAATTTTGGCGCTGTCAGAAGCGTGTCCTTGACACAATCGCACAGCAGGGCACTCTCAAGCGAGGTTTATTTTGGTGTCATACGACATGTTGAATGACCCATTCCGAGGATAACTCGGTGGCATGGTGATGGAGAGGTTAGACTGAAAGCCTGATAGCACAAGTACTTTTCGAAACTACGCATAATCGAAGCTCTTTAGGCATGCCAGCAGGTCGATTGAACGACTACTAGCCTGCTGCGGTAGAATCTTGGACGCCACGACGTTTTGATCGGATCGTCATGTGCCCAGCCACGTGCGAGCGGTGGCGGGAAAAGTGAGCATGAGGCTAGTGCAGTGCTTCACACAGGTCAATTTGTGGTGGGAATGCCACCTTTGTAGATCTGAGAACAGTCCGGCGTGCGATAGTGCGGCGACTAAACTCAAACATGATCGGGAACATACAAATCACTATGCGGTGCATGCTATACATAAGAAAACATGGCGGAATTATATAAGAAAACATGAATCTACATGCTAAGTACTCTAGTTAGCCCTATACAACGTTCCCAATGTACAGCACCAAATTTCATCAAGGAGATGGAGGGGTCGAACGTTGAAAGCCGGCGGGTCTCTGGAAGCCCTGCTCGATGAGGTAGGTGCGACGCTGGCCAACAGCTTCGTTCAGTTTGTCGAGCATAAGGACAGTTGTCGCCCAGTCAACGCAAGCGTCAGTGATACTGACACCGTACCTGAGGCCACTAGGGCCCTCGGAAGGTACATCCTGACGGCCAGAATTGATGTTTGACTCGATCATGACACCGGTGATAGTATTGTCACCTGCGACGAGCTGCGAGCAGATGTCATCTATGACCTTGGGTTGGTTGTTGTGGTTCTTTTGCGAGTTACCATCTGGAAATATGATGAGTTTATATGCCATCACAGAGGTGGAAGGGCATACGGCTACAGTCGATCATGATGCTCGGGTGGTTTTTGGGACGGGCCTTCTCGATCGATTTAGCGGCTGCAGTGACATGCTCGGATGCGAAGTTCGGGCCTTTCGTGCCTCCGCGGAGGATGACATGAACATCTTGGTTCCCCCGTGTCTTGACGATGGCAGCTAGACCGTGCTCGGTCACACCCATGAACGCATGGGGATTAGACGACGATCGCATGGCATCGATAGCCACTGACACACTGACACAAGAACGCACGATGAGGATACTGAAACTCATATATTATTAGCAATGGGAATCTCACCTGCCATCAGTGCCATTCTTGAAGCCGATTGGGAAGGAAACGCCAGAAGCGAGTTCTCGATGGAGTTGAGATTCGGTTGTTCGGGCGCCGATGGCACCCCAGGAGATAACTACAAATGCGGCAATGAGACGACGTCCAATGGGTGACCAATGCAGAGTCCCACGTACGATCAGCGATGTACTGGGGGGAGATGGTATCGAGGAGCTCTGAACCGACCGGTACACCGAGGTTGGTCAGGTCGCAAAGAAGCTGTCTCGCAGTTCGAAGTCCCTTGTTGATCTGGAAGGATCCGTCGATGTCCTGGTGAAATATGACACGCTAAGCGAGGCATCTAACCGGCGAGGCAAAAGAACATACTGGGTCGTTGATCAAGCCTTTCCAGCCGACAGTCGTTCTCGGTTTCTGCAGAAGAGATCAGCTGAAAGAGAATTGGGATGCGGCAGGTAACATACTTCACTGTGATGAAAAGTCACGTTGAGTCAGGCACACATTGATAAAATGAAATGACTCACAAGTAAGCGCGCATGACGATCAGCAAGTTTTCCCAAGTGGGGATTTTGGCCTTGAGGAGTTTCGCATACTCGATGGCCTGCTCGGGGGAGTGTATAGAGCAGGGGCCGACGATGACAAGTACCCGCTCGTCTTGGCCGGCAAGGACGCGTGCGGCGTTGTAGCGCGCAGTAGCGATGGCGAGTCGCGATGCATCGGTGGGGGTGATCTCATGCCTGAGCAGAGCGGGCTGGACGAGAGGGTCGTACTGGCGAAGAATATGTGAGTGGTGATCGAGGAGATGGGGGATTAGCTTACGCCAATGACACGTCTGTCTTGCATGTACTCCTGGAGCTGTTTGTCGTCCTCGGGGAAGGGGGTAACGGCGTGGGCGGGCATGGCAGGTAATGGGTGGTGGCGAGGAAGGAAGGTATTGAACCGATACCGAGAGACGAGCGATCTTTTTATACGTTGTAGACCTGCTCGAGTTGCGAGTTGCGAATTGAATATCTGACCTTCCCTTTCTGGAAATAGCAGTGGTACAGGTCTGGATTAGCAAACGTGCCACACGGTCAGTTTGATGGAGACCGCCACGCCCGGCAAAGTTGCCGTCGCACTCAATCCAGTGCCCGGTTTCTGTGTAAAATCAAGGGCTACCAACGACACCCTCGTTCATCTAACAGCACCGCACCAGCCTCCTGATGATGTTCACGTCAAAAAAGGCCAGAAGATTTTCGTAAACATTGCATGGGATTCAAACGTGCCTCCTCCCCCTCCTGGAAGCGACGATGCAATAGACCGTGCAATGCGAGGTCTTGGTATCGACGACTCCAACCCAGGGGCTTGGTTCGTCCCCATCGTCTTGTCAGACGCCCGCCAAGATTCTGACAAAGGTCGGTGTTACTCGCACTCCGTGAACATCGTCACGGCATACCCCCTTGTGATATCTCTATCTCCGATTCAGCCCACTGACTCTTTCCGTTAGTGGGTCAGCCAGCCATCGTTTTCGATTGCGTCCTCAATCCGTCCATTAAATCTCGCTCCCTCAGAAACCCCGACTTCAAGAGCTTCATTATCGGTAACTACCTCGCCGTAGCCTATCTCATATCCGTTCTCATCGCTCAGTACTCTAGAACTTGCTCTTCAGCGTGTTGAGGCACAAACAACCCTGATCCTCTCTCGGCAGATTGGCACACCCAACATAGCCTCAAAGGGTAATCTCCAATCCCGTCGGGTGTTGGTACCGGTAGCATTTTATTCCCCTGGTCATCCTGATTGGGAAGCGTCTCCGACGCTCGTTCAAGAAATCCCGGACCGCTCTACTAGCGTGCTTGAAAAAGCACCGCCCAAGGGCATCCCCAACATCACATCTGAAACCGGGGTTCCCGCATGGTCTTGGACGCAACAGGATTCAAGCATCCGCATTGTCTTCGACGTTCCTGGTGTTGTAAGCAAACTTTCACCGCCTTCCACGAGGTGTATCCAGGTAACAAATACCATATTCCAATGCAACACAGACACACGCAGTCATCCCTGAATCCACACTAGATGTTGAGCCGAGGCGCGTCCTCCTACACATTCCCGCCTTGTACGACCTTGACCTTGACCTCGACGCCTCCGACTCGGAGCTCCTGTCGGTTTTTGGCAAGAACGAGACTGCTGATGAAGCTCTGAAGTTGAAGCGCATGCGCAACCTCGATGTCGACCGCGCTCGGGCTGAGTGGCGCGTCGCTGATAACGCGATCGTACTGTTGGCCTGATTTGTGGTAGATTATTTCACAGCCATGTCAGTGGGATTCCATGGCAGTGATTCGGGCGCGCTGATGGACTCCAAACCACTAAACTAAATGGCGACAATATGTAAGTAGTACTAGCAAACAAGCGGGGAGCATGTCGTAATCTCCATACACACAGAGATTATTAATTTTTTTTTGTGAACCATGTGTAGTCATTTCAAGTTCGTTTCTACCATCATTGCCTCTTCGTAAGATGAGCTGATCTTGAGTGCCAATCGATTTGTGAAAATCACAAATCAGATACTCGGTCGTGATGCATGATCTTTGATGATATGGCGGAAGTTGGTGTTTGCTCTTCTACCGGGTTCGCCATCGCAGGTATTGGCCGGTGGCCTGTGTTGTTGCGCATGCACGTGGTATGACAGGCGTCCGGTGGGTCCCCCATCATGTTTTGGATTCTAACATAAACTACGTATCGGCGGTGTTTCACAGGAAGATGCATTTCTCTTCCTGACAACACTAGGACTTTTGAGAAATTGGCAGGCCAACTGAGCCCGGAGCGCAATCCTCTACGACACTCTACACACGCCGTCACTCATGGATGTGAACCTCGGGGGGACGAACTGCAATTTTGGTTCCGGTGATGCCCAGGAAGAGAGCGGGTTTACGTGGGACCACCCCCGCGTCAGGACTTTTCATGGACGAAAGCAGTTATACCCACTCGTCAGGGATCGCCAAGATACACTGCAGAGGTACACAACTTGCCCGCGAAGTTCCACCAGAATGACGACGGATGAAACGATCGTCCGTATTTCCCCGCATGGCGGATTTATCATTTTAAAAGAGAGTCAAACGTCTGGAGAATCCCGCGCAGGAAGCTTCGCCAAGCGCGAAGAAGTTCAAAACCAGTGCTAGGGGGTCCCGGTCAGGGATCCCGCTGCTGCCAGTAGGGTAGGTAATCGCCCTGGCCATGTTCCGCAATGTCGATGAACCGTCGTTGAATATTGGCAACTTGGTGTTTGCTCCAACTTTATCATTGACTCAGTCCACCATGCTAGGCACAACACTTGATTGCCAACGCTCGACCACCAATGCATCGTCGTAGCTTCCGACTGGCACACCATGCGGTGCATATGTTGTTCGCCGACCATGCAAGAGAAGGGAGTCGCTCCCTAGGGTTTATTTTCACGTATCGCCCTTGAGACTGAACAGCATCAATAGCCACTGAGCTCCCAAGGTGACTCGTGTACCGTCATTATCGCACAGGTGGGGAAAATCATGATCACGAAAAAGAAAACAGGTGAGGATGGGTGTGTCCAGGTTACAAGGGTTACACGGGAGAACGAAACAGCGGGATGTACCGGCGTGTGTCGGAGAATAACGCAAGCGAGACACATGCCGAGCGTCGGCATCCAAGGGGTTCAGATCTTCATGAAAGCGCCCGTCATTCCTGTAAAGTCTGGAACGACGAATCGAGAACACAATAGGTATGGACCAATCCGTTTTTCCCCCGAAGATAACGGCGTACCTTGACATGTTTGCTTGATCAGTTTGAGAGCTTTGCGTTGGCCTTCTTCGAGGTTCTGGGTGAGCTCTACTGTCTCCTGGTGTTTTCTGACAGACAGTGCCTGGAAAACCACAAACACGAAGAGCACCGCGAGAGTTGCGTGATATATGCGCCGTGAATCGACAAGAGATACAGACCACAAGCGTTTTCTGTGCTTCGACGATCTTGACGATAACCTCCCGTTTCTTGTCCTCGATGGCGGCGTATTTTAAAAGAAAGTCTTGGTACGTCTCTTCCCTGACCGTCAACGCTCGCAACCAACGGTCATATTCGACGCAGAATACGCGCTCTCCTCACATTTCATTCATGATCCCTTTGACTTCGCCTTGCTTTCGATCGACCTGTTCGAGACGATCCAGTGAGTAATGAAAAAACGCACGACACGAGGGATCTAGCGCGCGGACGTGTTCGTCGAGTTCGGCTTGTGCCGCTTTCAGAAACTTTCTCTCCTTTTCTCTTTTCTGTTTCTGCCACGTCACTGTGAACGCAGGGATTCCCGCATACATGCATATATGCATATTGGAAGTCATTTGGCGACGTGGATCTGTCGCACGCACCCTTGAATTCTGCAACAGCCTTGGCGTACACCCTGGAAATCGATGCAGGAATATCAGTCGCGTTTCAGTGACGTGGGTACGATACGCGTACTCTATGTCCCGATCGTCGCTGTCTGCTGCCTTGCTGTATTGTGACACGGCGTCGTCGTCGTCGTCGTCCATGAGGTACACCGAGCGAGATGCTTTAAGCGGCATTTTCTGCAGCCCAGTGAGAAGTGGTAGAAGAAGAGATGAATGAGATTCGCCAAACGCGATCACGTGGTAGCGTGCAGAGACAGAGTTAGGTCGCATTGACGAGCCTCGGTGCAACAACACAAAATCTAGACACCACGAGCAAGCTATGCGGAGGCGTCAACACGTCGAGCGCCCGAAACATCTCCAAGAGCCCAACACTCCCTTCGACACCAGCCAGCTCCACTTTTTGCCAGGGCAACCACACCATCACATTGTTCCCTTCTTGTAACCGATCGGCGCTGCTCACAGCGGATCTTCCGCCGTTCGTTGGCGCAAAGTTGAACAGGACGACGTAAGTACCCAACGTCAGATCCCCGCTTGTAAGTTGGTGTCGTCGAGTGAGACGGCAGAACGCGAGTCCCGAACGGGGACCGGCTGCGAAACGCGATCGTTCAGACACTTTGGCAACGTCGAGAATTCTCAGAATGCGAAGCTGCATGTCTGACGCAAACTTGGACCCAGATTCGATTTTCTGTTCCATCTGGCGTCTCCATAGCGAAAAGTCTGTTTTTGCGCACGATATACGATGTTGAAAGCGTTCCGCCAAGCCACCACTGCAGCGATGGATGAGACCGAGCTGCCGAGGAAGTACTGACGAGAAACGACGTACCGAACAAACTTGGGATCTTTGCCGCGAGAACGCTTGTCTGGGCTCACCATCACACCCCGTTGGAGCTCACGATCGGTCGACGACGTGAAACCGTGCCCGTGTTGCTGAAGAAACAACGACAACAACTCTGCACTCGCACCTTCTTTGGTCGGATCAGTGGCCTGGGCAACATTCGTCGTGAGGATCGTCTTCATATGTTTCTGAGGTGATGCGGGGCGGTGTTCTGGGAGGGGTGGTGGTGCAAGGGGTTTGAGTGGCACGGGCGGCTTAGTCGAGGACGGGATAGGCACCGGAGGAGGTTTGAGAATATATCTGGGTTTCTCAGAAGGCGCGGATGGTAGCTTCGGCGTCGGTCGAAGCGAACTCAGACTAGGAACCGCTGTCTTGCTGGTCAGCTCGATTTTGGTCGTATGTGATGGTACTGCAGCAGGAGGCAGAAACACAGGCGGCTTCAGCACCTTGAGAGGAGGAAGCATTTTATCTGTCTCTGCTACACGGAGAGGGTGTGCAGACGATGAGGGCTTTGATTGCCGCTTGGGCACTGACGATTTGCTTGGCCCAGCCTCTGGCTCTCTGGGTACATCAAAGTCCACGAACGGGTTCCGTGGTCGCTCATGGATCGCAACAGAGACTGGTTTCTTCCTAGGTGGGCTTTTGGGCAGCACAATGCGTTTGACTGGGGATGGGGGTATGTCGTCGAAAGCAGAGACAAACTTGGTGATGCTCTCTGGCGGTTTGTAGCGCGACGTTGGCTTGGCTTTTTGAAAGCCGTCAGGCCCTTGTAGTCGTGGTTTCTTGGCAGAACGTTCCATACAGAAATGATCAAAGTGTTGATTTGGAGAACAATTATGGCGGACCTGGCCGGACAAGTCACAACGGCATCTTTGTACCCTAACCAACTTGGTCATTCCGTACACCTCCAACAGACAACATGATCTCTCGATTCATACCCTCGGTTTTCGCCCTCCTCATCGCCATCGTACGTACTCGATGTATCTCCACCTTATTCCAGCCAATGACACCGCTCGCGAATGCATGTCTCTAGACGGCGTCACGCCTGTTCGCGAGTCTATGGTACGCACGTCAGCTGTCTGTTTCCCGGGGTGCGGACTTTGGCGTTATTGTAAGAGAGGACATGGATAGGTTGTGTTCGGTGCATAACGAGATCATCGTTCGGCTCGGCAAGTCGATTTTCGACTGTTCGAAACTCGATCCAGAGTACAAGTGTGGATGTGGTGACGCGACGACGACATCGACGACGTGACGGGGGTCAGGATGATCAAAGATGGGCGGCGGTACCTCCAGGTGTTGACTGCACCGTGCCTAATGTATCCCGCACCTCAACAACAGTTGGATAGACTAGGGAAAGGCTGGAGCCCCTACCTACCCCACCTCGTACCCTCTCAGAACGGCTATGATGATGCGCAACGGGCGATGCCGGACACTCCCTCCCATGATTGCGACGATGCGCGTCGACGCAAACGACAATGATGCATGAGGGGTCTCGAAGATGAGACAGCATGCCCTCGTTGGTACTTGCGATGACCCGAGATGGCTCATTCGTTCGCAACGGGTAAATTACTGCTAGGGTCGGTAGCAGGACTTGGAGCATGAAGGGCGGCGGCAGCTTCGATACCCTGCAAGAGTGTGGTTGCCTGTGCTTCGAAGGATGAGTCAAAAGAAATTTGTGGAGGATTGACAGGCTGTACAACGACAATATTAAAAGTTTAATTGTATGACGAGCAATAACTTCAACTCACTTCAGTACTCCGCTCGGTGAGCACACATCCTGACGACTCGCAGTCAATCTACTCGTGTTCTTCGAGAACGTCGACAGTATGGCCATTTCCAACCTCGCACTGCCAGGAAGAAATGGCGGATGCCGACTCCACGGAGTGGACCAGTGATCACTATACATGTTGGAACTTGTCGTGGCTTCAAGTTCTCAAGTGACGATACCTTCAAAATGCGAACCTACCGATACCTACATGGTTATAGCCAGAATATGGTGCCCCAGGTAGGCACAACTTAGCCGCATCGCTGTACAACATTGCAGTGACCGAGTTCGGGTTGGTATTGCAGTCTTGAGGCTTGGTAGTACTAACGGGAGCCCGGTGCCGTGTTCGAACATTCCTGTACGAGGGTGCGGCTCCATCGATATTGTCCGTGGGCCGGTTGGCATTGGAGCTACTCTCGATGGGAATGTCCCGAAGGGGTGACAACGACACTCCCCGAGGCTGCTTATTCATCCTGCGGTCGTTCGCCGACCCGATTTGCGGCGATCCTATGAGACTCCACATTGGCACCGCCGCCGGTGATGATGATAAATATTAACTTGAAAGGGCAGGAAAGGGAGCTGACTGTTCCAGGGGGCGATGCCGAAGGCCGCAAGTTTGAACCCTGCAGATGTTAGTCCCCGAGTTTGAGGCAGAGGCAGAGGCTGTTGCAGGTGTCGCAGATCCACAACCTGGTGTTTGTACCGCTGATGGAGATGCACCCTGATTCCTCGAGGGTTCCTGGCATCTTGAGCACCTCTTGGCTTAACTTCCGTCTATTCAAGAATCAGGTGAAAAGGTTGGCAAAGGCGTTAGCTACGTACTGTTACAAACATGCCGCCACTCTCGCATCGTCGTGCAGGTAAGCCTGGTTGAGGGTCACTCTGACTGTGCCCGCAGACACCCGACACTTCCAAACGTTGTGCGGGAGCAACAAAAAAAAAGGTTTATTGAGTGGACTTTCTCTATTGTCCCTATTATCTTGGGAGACCCCTCGGCAACGAGAACTCAATCAGACGGAAGGTGCTTCAGTGCTAGCACGATACGCTGTCTTCAATATCGTCGCCATCTCCTTGCGAGACTCCCAAAGCGGTAGGACAATACAAAACGTTCCACTCGCAAACGCCCAGATACTGTACCATCAAGGTCAACGAACCGCCTCAAGGAGAAATAACCGGAACGTACATCGAGCAAGCCGTCCAGAACGTGTAAAACGTTCGGCTAAATACGTAGTGCGAGAAAAACATCGGCAAGGGCACTAACAGAACGTCAACACAAAATCATTCTAGGATGGAAAGCTCACCGATGATGATTACTATAGCCGAAAAAATGGCCGAGTAGATGAGTGCTTTCTTGAAGACATGTTTAAGTGCCGCCATTCGCTGCTCTTCGTCGTTAGAACCGGCGTCCGGATCACTCAAAGAGTCTTTCTTCGACTGTTTCTCGAGGTCGGGAGACGCGCCCCCTTTCTTGGAACTGTCTTCCGACTTTTCGTGCACATGTTTATCATCAGCGTAATCGTCCAACGTTGCAATCGCGCGCGTTCCGGAAAAGTCGTAGTCCGCTGGGTCTGTACCGCCGCTTCAGAAATATGTGGTTTCTAGTTTGACATCCAGCTTACTCATCAGAGACACAGATACGGTAAGTATTCCCGAGAAGAGAAGGCCAGTAAGTCCACTACAAACAGCAGAATATGGTTCCGCAAGATTGGGAATGCTAATTTGTCCTGTCGCACACCCCGTGAATGGTCTCGATCGTGAACTTGACACCAAATCGTACCATATATCTTCCAACAACCGATCATCCATGCAAGCATTCCTAGACAGGCCCCGCCGATTGCCCCACAAAACACACCTGCACGTGTCAGTTTAGACCACGAGACTGTAAGTGCGATCGGTATGACTGCAGGGCTAAGGACGACACCCCTAGAAGGATTTAGTTGCGCTCGCGGGGTGTGAGGACGGTCTTACTGTACATAATAGAGCTAAGCAGAACGCCGTCAATGTGAAGCTCGGTAACGCCAGTACAAATCTCACCCATCCTAAGTTGATGTTTCCGGCATTAAGCTAGAACATGTATCAACTTCTGCATAATCAAAGATTAAAGCACCTTACGATGGAAGCCCAACAGCCCATCCAAACAGCCCAGAAGCAGATGAAATAATGGGATACCCTGACGATCTCCTCACCCGTTGCCTTTGGTCTGAAATACGTCCGATATATACTAATACAGGTCAAAACCAACGAGAGCAGGAAACAAAAATAGTCATACTCGTATGAGCTGCCAGCATACCGAGCACAGTGAGCAGCGAACACCACACTTCAAAATGGCTACACTCACAAAAGACTCGATACCCCAATGAGTTCAGCACTTGCAGCGGACGTGACTGCCATACTAGACGGGGTTGAGTCATCCATTCGCGGGTAATTTTCACTCACAAGACAACGAGCAGGACCGCAATTGCGCCTCCCTTTCCCATGAGGACTGCTGCTGCCGCCGGTGCAGCGAGCCCTGCGCCCGCCTGAGTCGGCGACAGCGGGGAAGGATAAGTTGGAAAGTTTGGCTGGAACAGCACCTGACGTCAGTGACGAAGAGCATTCTCCTCGTAGATCTCACATTGTTAAGCAGCGCCCTGGCACACAGACCGAGGCAAGAGGCAAAAGCCCAAGGCACCGCGAACCAGGAAAGACCGCCTAGCATCTGAAATGCGTTTGCTAGTTAGGCATGTGACTAGGACTGGATTCTGCACTCACGTAAGCCATTGTTGTAGATTCAGGGTGGCTCGCAATCGCCTGACGATGTATTATTCTGGATATTGCATTTAATTTGGATCTCATCTACTTACTCTCTGCCAATAGCCTAGGTGTGCGTTCCATCAATCACATCCCCCAGGTAAATCAACCTCAGACTCACCTTGGTCACAAAACACCCCAGCAAAGCCGGAAAGAACAGTCGCCGCACCGAACAAAAAACCTTGATTGGACTTCATAGTGAGGTAGCTACCATCTTGATTACCCACCACTGGGGTGTCAATCGCTGCCTGCTGCAATAAGTCATACAATTCCGAGACGCTTCCAACCGCCGGGGACGTTCCGCTGCGCTGAGATTCAGTTTTGCGTTAATTGGAGGGAAAGGTATGGGACGGACTAAGCCCTGAAGATGAAGATATAGATGATGATGAAGAGAATGATGGTATGACTCCAGTCACAGATGAACGTCGCACGCAAACCTCCGAAAATGACGTAGACCGCGATCCCAATGGGTAGCAAGAAACAAGCCGCATTGACGTTCATCCCCGTGAGCGCATTGACTGTTGCAGACCCTCCAACTAAGAAGTGGGCTCAGTGATCTGTTATACGCCAAGACTGTTGCACGAACGCAGCAATGACCCGCAGACGATCAGGATGCAGAGGAAGGCATAAATTGTGAAGAGGACATGGCCGGCTGTTCCGAACCGCGCCTTGACTATCTCCAGGAACGTATGGGCACCGTTGGCATTCATCTTCACTTTGGATGCAACCATGCCGAACATGCAGACTTGGATGGCTCCACCGGCGCCGTACCACCTTTCGCACAACCTATATTGACATCTGGGGTACGCCCAGGTGCAAATATCACGTACCATGGTCCACTAACGCCTGTGATGAAATAAGCACCCGAGTCTCTAGACACGCGATGAACCGACCGAAAGTGTATGCCGCCGTACTCGACTGGAGAAGGGTAGCACTCCATGTCCACGCACTCACTCTGGTTTCAAGAAAAACGGTGATGTAAGACAGATGTCCAATTCGACCAAAAAAAACTGAGCCACAGACATGCCACAACACACTAGACCAGGCTGAGAAACGACGAGTTCAGTGGTGATAGATCTTGCGAACAAACAACCTGGTACACCTTGATGCTCCTCGAAGCACTCTGTGGAATATGAGTGATGGCGATCAACGATAAGATAACCATCGGTCGTACAGTAAACTCCTCAGACGACGCAGGGGAGAATTTGAAGAATTTGCGTTGGAGCATCGTCAACATCAACATGATGAAAGCAAAGAAGAATCCGACCCCTGCATTTCGTTCAAGGCAGAGATAGCTGCGTACAAATCAATGAACGCACCAACAACAACGCCATATCCGATACTTTGGCCTAGTAGGTGACAACGTTGACGAGTGCTTAAATCCAAGTATGGGTGGCCACATACTAAGAAGAGGCTTGAATTCGGAGTACGTTTGTGCACTGGACATTGTTGTGGGAAGAGCAAACGACGGTAAAGACAAAGCCCTTGCACCAGCGTTGACCGAGTTCTAAGAATACGCGATGGAAGATAAGAGGAGCGCTGGAGTGTGAAAGTCAATGCAGGAATGACAGCGTGTGGAGCGACCAAAGTGTGCGAACGGCAAGATAACCAGGCAGGCGGGATGAGGTCGGCTCACCAGCGCAGATAGGGATTTCGTAAAACACTGAAAGGGTACAAAGATACTCACTAAGACGATATTCAAAGATAATAATATCCAACATTACAGAAAGGTTGTAGTGAGGGACCGATATTTGCATCAGGAGGCGGCGGAGAGTAGAACGGTAGAGGACGCGTCGGAATCGTCCCTTTGCTGCTTCGCTCGACAGGCCCTGGACCAGGTTGGAATGTGAGTTTAATGCGGCTCGATGAGCTCTCAGAGGCGAGACATTGCCGAAAGTCAACCCACCTCTTTCTCACCGCAATCACTCTCATCCTCTCTCTTTCCGGTTCGGTCATGTTCTCCCAATTGGCGATTTTCGACAACGTCTAGAGACTGGCTCAGCACCTTATCGTGACAATGACTCGAAATTCTACCTCATCGCTGTTTACGACCATCGGGCCCAGATTGTCGAGTTTCACCGGGCACAGCTGCGCCGATCGGGACATTCGACACGCAGGGGTCTTCGAGCGACTGAAGACTCGGAGCAGGTGGCAGGAGTTGAACGCTCAAGGTGGATGGGTTCGTCGATATTCCAGTAGGCGACTTGGATGACTTGGTACATATGCAAGTGGCGACGCCTTCGTTTGTCTGAGCTGATACTAGAACGCCCGAGGACTCGGAGACCCGCTCTAACCTTACACTCTTGAAAGAGGGCAAGAGTCACGGCGGATTAAAGAGTGTCGCACAGGATAGAACCAGCTGGTGGCTGGAAGAGAAGAAGAAAAATGGGGCCCATTTGTCGATTATCGGACTACAGTAGGTGCACATACTACTAGATCAATGAAAACATGAAAGCGAAAACACTCCCGCCCTCCATAAACAATGGTGCTGATGAGTATTCCAACTACTTACCTACCAAGTTGGCAACGTCCATCGACACACGTCTGACGGTCAGCTGAGACGTCCACGCGGGGCCGTGTCCATCACACTCAGGCTGGCCCGAACTTCGAAGTGGCCATAAATATCGACATCTTGGCAGCTCCTGAGCTTCGACATTTCCAAGCACCTCTCCTTATTACCATGGTTGCCTTGACTGACGCTGATAAACGCGAGATCGGCCAGGTACAGAATTCCGTCTATCAGCGTCTTGGTAGGTTGACCAAACAATTGAAAGCACTTCGTCTTTGGCTTTCATGGTCATGAAATCAGCGAGAATGTAAAGACCCTCATCCGCGACTATCATGTCGGGTAAGTTCCCCCCATAAGAAACACACGGATCGCCTCACCAAACCGGTCTCCACACAGCAACATTATCCTCATGAAGAGAAACGTCCAAAGTGATTCGCACTGCCCTTGTTCCTAATCGCCTGGCTGATAAAAATTTTACAGGTATCAAACAGGTCCATGGGCTTGTCAAGACTCTGCAGCAGTTCGCCAAGGACTGCGGTCATACCCGACCTCTCATGATCGGGATCGATCAAGAGAATGGTCAGTACATCCATCCACGTTAACCTCATTCATGCTTCACGCTCTCATAGGACTCGTATCCGCGTTTAGTTCCACCCACCGTTACACCGCCGGGACCCAGTTGTAAGTTCTGATGTAGACAATTGGCAAGTCTGAACTGAGAACCCCTAGCCCGGGCGCGATGGCACTTGCTGCTACGGGCGACCCGGGGATTGCAAAATCATGTTCGCTTGGCACAGCGAGGGAGATGAAGCTTGCTGGAATCAATTGGGCATACAGTCCCGTTGCGGACGTGAACTCGGACCATCGGAACCCAGTGATCGGTAAGCCAGTCCGGTTGATGTCGTGAGTCTCGAACCAACATGACACATGCAGGGGTTCGTTCGTTCGGGGATGGTAAGCACTGGTGTGCGGACGACAGACTGTCATTTTGGCTTATCGTACGACTGTTTAGATCCACGGGAGGTTGCAAAGTACGCGACAGCAGTGAGCAGTGGTCTCACGGAAGGCGGTGTTGCGCCATCTGCAAAGCATTTTCCGGGGCATGGGGATACGCATGTGGATTCCCATCTTGCACTGCCGGTGATCAAGAAAAGCGATAGCGAGCTACACAAGGCGGAGCTAGTTCCCTTCCGTGCGCTGATCGAAGCAGGGATCGCCACGGTTATGACAGGGCACATGGCACTCCCATTGGTGGTGGGAGAGGCTGACAAAGAGACACCGTGTTCGTGCTCCCGAACGGTGACGACAGAGTTGCTTCGAGATCGCCTGGGATTCAAGGGAGTGATCGTGACGGATTGCCTCGAGATGGACGCCGTTGCGGCGAAGTATACGTCGCAGAAGGGGGCCGTGCTGAGCTTGCAGGCGGGAGCGGATGTAGTGATGATCTGCCACACGATGGAATTCCAGACAGGGGCTATAGAGGAAACGTACCGGGCTGTCGAGCAAGGGGCGTTGTCGCTTGCGACGCTGAGGGAGAGCGGTGCGCGGATTGATGAACTCAAGGCACGTTTTGCGGGCAGATGGGAAAACGTCTTTGCGGAACTGGATGAGAGAAGACTTGCGGAGATTGTGGAAGCGAACGGGAAGCTGAGTGAGAGGGCGTATGGAGCCTCTACTTGCGTGATAAAGGGACCACTGCCGGACGTGAGGCCGGGGCCGGTGTTGGTGCTGACACCGGAGATGGAGAGTGTGAACAAGGCTGTGGATGATGAAGCGGAGAAGAACACGGCAGGGCCACATTATGTCTCGCTTGCAGGGAGTGTGCAGACGCGTCGGAAGGAAGCAGTACTCGTGGTCTATTCTCCACTGCCGGGCCCGGAAGAGGACGTGCCAGCCGAGGTGCTCGTGGCACTGCGTCAAGCCGAACGCCTAGCTTTGCTCATCTTCGTGACAAGGAATGCGGACCGCAGCGCTTGGCAGATGGCATACCTGCGTAAGCTGAGAAGGCACATTCCCGAGAAGACGGCAGTTGTAGTGCTTGCGAGCTGTGGGCCGTATGACCTCGTGGATGCGCGGGATGTCGAGTACGCATGCGTGGGGAGCTTCGAGTACACGCCGGCAGCGCTGGATGGGGCTACGGCGGTGATTCTTGGGGAAAGAGCTGCTAGGGGACGATTGCCAGTACTACTAGTGTGAGATGGTCACGTGGTTGAGTGGGACGAGCGGTGCGGCACAGCCTCGCTTGCGATATCGAATTAGTGCTGTCGTTGTACTAGTCGTCCAAACTTTTTTCTTATTTGCCCGTCCGTGAGCCCGTCTCTGGTTGGTTTTTGACTTTCGCCGTCTCGGAATGAAGCTGCAAAAGTTCTTCGCTCGTGACAAACCAAAACCCGCAAAGGTGACCCCCCTCGGTCGGGACGTGGACCCAGCGACCCAACCCGTCATTGACGAGGCAAGTCTTGGTCTCATCCCCCACTCGCCTCCCTTCCTGATCTACCCTACAGGACGCCATATCCGCACATCATGGCTCTTTCACCTCCCTCGCCCTCCTCCAGTCTCCTCCTCTCCAATCCCGTGAGCCCTCACGCCCCATCTCCAGGCCATCCAACGACGACCATTGGGAAGTCCTCACCCCAGGCCTAGGCGACGACCCCGCCCGTGTGCCGAGTCCCCGCGCACATCAACAGCAGTTTATTGCCCCTGTCATTCCTTCCCGTTCCTCCTCTCTTGGCTCCGTCCCCCAGCCAGGCAACTCGCCCCAGATCCCGACCACCGTCCCCATTTCCCCCCGTTCCCCCTCCCCGTTCAGCATCACCTCGAATACGATCACCGTCCCGGGCGTCCCCCGCAATCAGCGAAGCGACGACCGCATCCTCAAGAAAAAATCTCCCCCCATATCAGGCGGTGTCGCTGCCCTGGGAATGCTCAGGGCCTTGGAACCTCATCAGGATCTCCCCCCTGTGCAACATCCTCCAGATCCATCCGAGGACCTTCACGCTTACAACGAGCCCGTTCGGATAGAGAAAGACAAAAAGGAACGAAAGGGTTTCTGGGACGGCATGTTGAGGGACAGGGAAAAGGACAAGTGGAAGTCGGAAAAGGAAAAGGATAGGGATAGGGACAGAGAACGATCCGAACGCATGCGCGCCGGGGATCGGCGTGAAGAAGATCTTAGTACTGCCGAATTGACACGCATGATTGGTATATCGCGTTCGGTATTCAACATGCCCAATACTGATGCCTTCCACCAGGGTACCTGACCGCGACCGCGTCAGAGGACTGGTCGATCGTTCTCGAAGTCTGCGAGAGAGCTTCCGCCAACGAGGCTAATGCCAAGGAAGCAGCCAGGGCACTCCGACGTGAATTCAAGCAAGTCCCGTCCTGCTCAATACGTCAACCTTGTTATTAATGCTTTCATTTCCACAGGTATGCGGAGCCTAAAGCTCAATTAGCTGCTGCAAGGGTGCGCACCACTAGCTCCCCTATTTATGTCATTCTTACCTCTTCCTACTCCACAGCTATGGGCAATCATGCTTCGAAATGCTTCAGACGTTTTCATCCAGCAGATCTCTCAGCGTAAATTCATCGAAGTCCTCGAGGATGTCCTTACATCACCACGGACATCACCCGTTGTGCGCGAACGATTGATGGAGGTACTCGCCGCTGCCGTCTTTATAACATCCTCTCGTGGGTCATTCACTGATGTTCAAGGCCGCGATACTTACCCGTATAACCAGGATCTCAGTTCGCGGCGAAAGAGAAAGACAAGGACGGCTTCCGCGCCCTCTGGTGTCGTTTGAAACCTGCAGACAAGCCTGAAGCAGGGGTTCCCTTTGATACAGATGACGCGATGTTCAGTCCCCCGGTCGTTCCGCTTCCACGTCCAGCCTCTCTATACTCTCTCGAGACCCCAATCTTTGCACAATCGTTTTCCCGGGACGATCTAGCCCCAACACCTCCCCCATCAGAACGTCCTCCGGTACGTATTTTCCGTGCCCCTTTGTTTTTTTAGTCTCATTCAGCCATCAGCCGCAGAGCCGTCGGCGCTACCCACAACAACGGGTCATCCCAATCGAGGAGGATATACGGCGTTTGTTCCAGGAGTGCAAGATTGCTCGCGGCAACGCCGATGTACTATCTCAAACATTGGCTTTTGCCAGACCGGACGCTCTCGACGCTGATCTGATTCCTGTGGGCTCATCGTTTTATCATGTCTGATCTTTAACCAACGCTTTCTGCAGGAATTTTATGCCAAATGCCGCGCGTCCCAGGAACTGATTTATACTCAGATACCTTGGGCGTCTGCCGGCGCAGAACGCTCTCGGGCTGAAAAAGTTGTGCATCAGCATGCTCGAACACGTTCGGTCACACATGGGTCACAACAAGACCTCATACTTGCAAATACGGAGGACGCGCCAAACGAACTCACAGTAGAAGAAGAGTTGCTGGCCGCCCTGCTAGATGCAAATGAGGCTCTTGTCGCCGCTCTGCGGATGTATGACGACCTTGCGAGGGTTGCAACCGAGCGCGCTGCGGAGGAGAAGAGTAAGAGGGAGATTAGAATGGATAGACGAGTGAGTTTTAACCTTTGCTCCTGTTCGAGTCGTATTTAGGTGGATCCCCACAGCAATTAAATGACGACTTTTTTGTCGAGCCCCCAGGCGCCCATACAGGCTCCTCTGACCCACCATCGCCACCGCTTCCATCGCCAACTGCAACACCACTTCAGCATTTCGAATTGCCAGCCGTCGTGCCTTCGCCAAACCATCCTCTGCCCCGCATTCCACCCAATCTTGTGCCAAGTGCGCTAGCCCAGAACCAATCTCCCGGTCAGCACTATGGATCGCAAGCCAATACGCCGACGCTTCTCGCCCCCCCTCACCCACTTGGACCTCGCTCTCCTGCGCAAATCGTAACACCATCTCGTACGCCTTCACCAGACCGAATTCCTGGGCGACACGATTCCGTGGACAGCGACAAGGATCCTATATCGGATGTGATAGCACGGATGAACATCGAAGACGATGTATCCAATAGCGACGATGATCTCCGTACTCCGATCCGGCCAAGCGCCAAGGCGCTTGGAAAGCGGCGAGTTGTCGAAGACGCAGATGGTACCTGATTTTGTTTCCAACAAGTGGTCGATGCTGACTATCTTCTTCCCCGGCAGACGGCGAGTCGAACCAAGCGTTCTTTGGCAGGAATGACTCGTACCGGGACTCTACGGCCGAATCTGATTCAGATGATGCTGGGACGTTGCCCAGACGTCAGCCTACACGTTATGTTTATGATGCGGCCGCTGAGCGCACGGCACAACACCTTCGAGAGCGTCTAGTGAACGGTGTCCATTAATTGCTGTGTTGAGGTGACATTCGACACTCCTGCTGTCTGGTAGATGTTTTCCCTCGGATTACAATGCACGCACAATGTTGTATATTAGCTCGGGACCTTTATTTATTGTTCATTTTCTCGAAGGCTGAGTGAGCCACATGGTGTTGTTTGGCTGTGTGTTGCCTCGCCGAAGTGAATCCTGACAGCTCAAACTTGGCCCCAACTTACTCACCCGAAGCTTTCACGCCTCCCTCCCGGACCTCGAGGACGCTACGACCATGTCCAGCGCAAAGAAGGAAAATGCAGACTCTGACCTTTACGGAGGCAAGCGCACCTCCAACGTCCCGAAATGCACTGACATCGTCTCTGTACAGACTTGTACGACGACGAGTTCACTGTCCCTCTGGATGACGAGTATCAATCGCCAGTCGAGTCAACGCAGGGCTCGACGCTCGACAAGACTTCCGAGTCAACGACACCAACGACGACCACCCCGGCAGCAAACGGCAAGTCCGAACCTTCCGGAACCGGCACGCTCCCCGCAAAGCCCGCAACCGCAGAGTCCTCGGGGTTGTCGTATTCCGCACAGGTAGCGAAACAGTTCTCCGCTTACCAGCAGACGCCTAGCCAAGAACGACAGCAGCGAACGAGTCTCCCCTCGAATCCGCAGGGAGTTCCGTCCGCAATTGCTACCCACGAAGGGTCTGCCGACCGCAATTCACAAGATCGGCCGATACGGCCATCGGAAATGAAAGACGAAGGGTAAGCCGTTTTTTTCCTTGCATCGAACGGGTGCTTTGCTCCTTATCGGTTCGTGCTCCACACACACTCGCACGTTGGTCACGTGCGTTGTAGCATCGTACATGTTTGTCTCTTTTTCAAGTATTGCCCGCGATAGTGTCATGGACGCGCGATGGAGCCTTGTTCTCTCTCTCTTACACTGTACATGCTCACGCTGCTCGCACCTCTGCCTTTTACCCACCGTCTTTAATTGCCATGCTAATCTGCCCTTCGACTTACTATCTCTCTTCATTATTGGCCACTCTCTTGCTTACTCTGGTCGCTACCTCACCATACCTCTGGTCGCTAATCACTTTGTGTCGATTTCACGATATCGCATACCGCTGGACCTCGACGACTCGTCTCACATTGCTCTACTCTAAATAACTCGATACTCTGCCTATGGAACCCGATAGCAAAATGTTCATTGGAGGCCTTAACTGGGACACTACAGATGGTATAGCGCTCCATGCACATGGAATTCAATGCCTTTATCACTGACACCCTCGTGACCCTTTTTTTACTTGTCTGAGCAGAAGGTTTGAGGAAATACTTTTCGGATTTTGGAAAGGTGATCCTTCTGGCGCTATGTAGGGTGGGTTGTTGGTGATACGGAGGTACTAATACTGTCTCGAAAGGTGGACGCATGCACCATCATGCGCGACCCCGATGGGAGGTCACGGGGCTTTGCATTCCTCACGTTCGAGGATCCAGAGTCCGTTAACACTGTCCTTGGCCGCGATCACATTCTCGATGGCAAATCGGTTAGATGCTCGTTTCGTTTCATCCTCCTGATGTTGACTTTGTTTCGCCCCACAGATTGACCCCAAACGTGCAATCCCAAGAGAAGAACATTTGAGAAACACGCGTTATTTCGTTGGCGGCCTTGCCCCTGTCACCTCCGCAGACTCGATGCGGGAGTTCTTTTCCGCTTTCGGCAAAGTCGTCGACGCCACGGTGATGGTGGACAGAGAGTCTGGCCGTTCAAAAGGCTTCGGATTTGTTACCTTTGAAGACGCGACAAATTCAGACCAATTCGTTGGAAAGTTGGGTCTCGTCCTGGACGAGAAACAGGCAAGTGCTTCTGCCACTTGATATCAACGTGCACACACGCCAACTTGCCTTACAGATCGAAGTCAAAACTGCCCAGCCCCGCAGTCAACGCGACCAAGCGCGGAATCTGGTTCCGAATCGTGAGCCGTATTTCAATGACCAAGATTCTCGGACGCCATCGGCACCAACCGTTCCGTTCAACCCCCAGCAAGCTGGCAACCCAGCTGCGTCCATGCTCTACCAACGCATGATGAATCAGATGCCCCCTATGGGCGGCAGCGCCACAGGCATGAACATGATGAATCCGATGATGATGGGCATGATGGGTATGGGCGGCATGGGTGGCATGGGAGGAATGAACAATATGGGTGGTGGCATGAGCGGTATGAATGGCATGGGTGGCATGGGCATGGGTGGAATGGGGGTGATGGGAGGAATGGGAGGAATGGGACCTATGGGTGGGATAAACCCTATGGCGATGCGCATGGGAATGAATGGACCGGTGGGGATGGGGGTGGGGATGATGGGGCAGCCCGGTGCGGCAATGGGCATGGGCAACATGGGTATGCGGATGAGGCCGGGGATGGGGATGGGGATGGGCGGTGGGGTGATGGGCGTCGGTGCGGGGATGGGTCCAAACGCTGGACGGATGGCGATGAACACAGGGCTGGGTCCCTCTCGGATGTCGACTCGCGGACAACATGCCTTCCATCCGTATGCTCGCTAGAGGGAAAGCTGAGGGAAAGCTGACTGCTATCTGTATCATATATCCTCTGCTAGTGCTCTTTGTGCTCTTCTGCTCTGGTAGTATTTATTGATCGCTTGGTGGTTGTTTCAATGGGATAGCGACACTAATTATCTATGGATGCCATTTTACTGTACAACTTGCACCGCTGGACGTCGAGCTAGGCAGTCCATTTTCTCATCTTTGCGACCAACTGTCCTATTCTGTCACTTCCGTCATCGCTCGCGAGCATTGCTCTCCCCGCGTCGTCCGTCATCCCGACACAAGCCTTCCACCGCTCCAGATCCCCCCTCTCAACGCCCAGCGCACGTACGATCGTCTCGAGATATCCCAAGTCAGCGCTGAGCTGCGCAGCCCCCCCCACGCTCAGCGTTTTGATCTGTGGCAGAACGTCCCGCGTGAGGTGTACGACCGTCGCGCGGCCGAGCGACGAGAGCCACGCAGCGGTGACAGCCTCTGGCGAATACCCCTGCCCCTGCCCCTGCCCCTGTGCCTGCTCGTCCGCTTCTCCTGTCACCGGCACCGTCTCCCCACCATCTGCACCAGCTAGCCCTCCGAGCTCGAACCCGAGCGCATCGTCTTCCGCATAGACCTCGAACAGCCTCGGAAGGTTGAGTAGCCCGTCGCCGACGCGGTGCGCAACCTCGCTCGGGCTGAGCGAGAACGTGGGTACGACCAAGCCCGCCATGCCAGGTACCGCATCTTGGAGGCGCACAGCGGACCACAGGGGCAGGGTCGGATAGGCCGCGAGGTGCGCGTACAGCGGCGAGAGCAGGACGCGTTGCAGTGTGCGTTGGTTGGCCCGTGCGAACGCCGTCAGTGCGGCGTGCGCACTCGGAAGGAGAAGAAGATTCGGCGCGGATTTCGTCGAGGCGGGTGCGACGCGCGTGAGGAGCTCTCTCAGCTCGAGCGAGTTTAGTGAGGATTGGGCGAGCAAGAGGCCTTCGCCCTTGATTGCCCCAGGGGTGTACACACCGGACCCGCCGCTTCCCCATGCCGTTCGAAAGACTGTCGACAGCTGTCCGAGCGATGCCTTCAGGCGGGTCTCGAACATGCCAAGACGGTCTTTCACTGCCCGCCCAGCAGCGAGGAGATGCAGCACCTTTTGTATGTGCGCCCAGTCCTGTGACGTGTAGTCTAGGTCCGCAAGTTCTTCGTCCTCCAGACTCGCTGACGCTGACCTTGGTGCAGCCACCGATCGCGAATCTGCGTCGAGGAGATTGGAAATGGAGTTTGTCCAGGCCCCCACGAACGCGCTCACAAAGGCATCTAGAGTGCGCACGAGGCTAACACAGGCGTAACCATGAGTGAAAACTAGGCAACGTTCGATGCTTTCCTCCGCAGCGCTGAACACGTCCACGGCACGTTCACGCATGGCCCGCGCAGCTCGATCGCCGTCCAAATCCCTGATGTTACCGGGAAGCGGTGAACCCAAGGTGTCATCCAATAACCGCCTCTCGAGGGTACCAAAGTCGACCTGGAAGTCGAGGAATGGTTGGAAGAGGCATTGATCCCACTCTGCACCTTCATCCGCACCGTCACTAGCGGTACTTGTGCTACCTATGCCTCCCCCTCCAAGTCTGCCCGTACTACTCATTGACCGCCAAGACATGGACATTCGCACGGAACGCCTTCTGGAATGTTTCCCTTCACTTTGGGAAGAAGACGAGGATGCAACTAACAAGGGAGGCGCAGACGCGCGTAGTTTTTCGAGGATTCTCTGAGCACCTCGCGCAAACTCTTCGGAGGCTTGAAAGAGCTTTACCACGTCCTTCAACGCTGTCGCACTACTCCCATTGTGGAAGAGGGCGGCTAGACGTTGAGCGGGAGACGGTGCGAGTACGCTGAGAGTGGTATAAATGAGAGCGGGGAGCGTGCGTTCTGGGTCTGGGAAGATATTGGGAAGGGCGGTACGCTCTCCATTGAGCACCGTCAAAAAAGAGGAGAGGAAGGAGGGGTAAAACGCGCTCAGTGATTGGGGAGTCTCTTTGTCGGCACCAGGTTCACCCTCGATGACAGCCTTGCTCCATGTCTCCACTATGGAGCTGCGTCGCGTACCATAATAATAGTTTCTGAATTCGCCTTCCCGCTCTATATCGACGAAGATGGCGTAGAACGACTTGCACGATTCCACGTCACAAGCGGTCACAGCGCGTACAAGATCAGGAGAGAGGGCAGCCTCGAGCTGGTTCGCGAGTGAGGTCAGGAGCGCACGACGAGGTTCGTGCACTCCTCCGGACGAGATGCCGGGGCTAGTGGCGGTACGAGCAGACACAGGCATCAACCGAGCCGAGGCTGATAGCCTGGAAGCAGCACGTGCATACGCCTTCTCTGCAAGCAAAGTGGTGACCTCCGTCTCTAGAGCGCCCCACGACTCTGCCTCCCGGAGGACGTCGCGAGCAGCTTCCATTCGCGTTCTCAGAGTATCGAGATGCTGCAATCGTTCGAGGACCTTGGAGGTCGCGTCAGACTCTGCAAAGTCGGTTGTCGTCTGAGCCGGGCTGTGAGACTGCGAAGACGGGAGGGACTGCGCTAGGACATTGCGAAGTGCCAGCGCGCTATCTCGAGTGAAGTGGATGTCATAGGAAAGTCGAGGTGCAGCGCGTGCAATGTCGTCGATGATGTGCTCGAGGGCTGCAGACGTCGATTGGGCTGCTATGGACGTCGTGGTCTGAAGCGCATCCAGGGTGGAGGCATGAGCGACGAGCAGGGGATCACTGGACGCGGCGGCATCTGCGGGAACGTTGAGAACGGTGTTGAGCCATGTCAGCACGTCGGAAGATTTATCGAGTTGCTCAGCGACCGACGCTGCAGTCACTGTCGAGGCCATGCCAAAAACGCGAATCTAGGAGGGCAGGCCAATCTCATTGTACAAGGTCGCACGGTCTTGGTATATGGACATCGGGATGTAATATGGACAAGTCGGATATGGTGTAATGGCTAACATTGCCGCCTCTCACGCGGCAGCTCGGGGTTCGATTCCCCGTATCCGAGTGCTTTTTCTCTCTGTAGTGGACCGCGTCGCATTTCCTTTACATTCCTCTCCCCAGTTCCATTATTCGAACATGATTTTTTTTTTTCGTTCGTTCAGCATCCCCTCGGTGAATGAAAATCCGATTTTGATCGCCCTCATGCTCATGACTGACCTTCTATCGGTGAAAGTGTCAAGTCCAAATTGACTCCTATCTCTCGTGCCCAAGCAAGACAGTCGGCTTACGCCATTCAGAGCTAGAATCTGGCGCACCATCGAAGCAGCAATGGGACATGCGATCTAGGAACGCATGGTAAGAGGATGAAAGAAAAAAAGGGCTTCGAGATCGGGATTGATTTCTTTCTGACAATGATGCATTTCAGCGTACGACGCAAGAAAAAAGGGACTCGGATACGGGGAGTCGAACCCCGAGCTGCCGCGTGAGAGGCGGCAATGTTAGCCGTTACACCATATCCGACTATCAGACGAATTGTTAGATATCTTCATGGTGCAGCTCACCTTCATATGCAGGGGAATCGAACGTTAGAACCCCGAGGCGGCGATAAGTTAGCCACACCATATCTGATGTACATATCTCGTTCATCTGCTAAGCCCGCGAGCCCATCCACCCCAGTATCCAACGCTTCCTTGTTCAGTCTACAAATTACGACGACGTGAACGATACCTCAGTCCAAGAGAAACACCCAACTGATCAGTGATGTCAGTAGCTTACATCAGCAGCACAGCTTATGGTTAATGGCTAACCTTGCCGCCTTTCACGCGGCAGCTCGGGGTTCGACTCCCCGTTCGGTTTTTCCGAACGAACGCGTTGGTTCATTTTTAACCGTCATGGTCAAATGAGATCTGCCTTTTTTGCTGGAACTTTCTCGATGAAGGGAAAAATAGAACCCACATGATAATGCCGCTGACGTAATCAATGCACACAAAATACCAAAGTTTTCACGCAAGTACTTTACCTGTTTTTCTCGATCCGCAGCAAAAGTCGAAATGCAAGTCATCGTCTACCTCGAACGAAAAGGAACTCGGATACGGGGAGTCGAACCCCGAGCTGCCGCGTGAAAGGCGGCAATGTTAGCCGTTACACCATATCCGATGGTGTGGCGATTGACCTTATGCATAAAACACAGACACCTCGAAGCTCTACAATCGCAGAGGAGATGGCTGGCAAGTGATCATATGGGGAGTGGGAATCTTCAATGCGCAACTCTTCATCGTTTTATAGTCATGCGATATGCCTGTCGCGTGCTCAGCTCGTGCCAAAGATGTGATCGCACGTAACACTGAAGAAAGTATATAGGTCCCTTGGATCGCGCATACGCTACTTGGAAGTAAAGGAAGACAACTACCCCATCGTCGATCATCGTCACCAACCTATATATACACCTTGCACACGGCATTACAAGTAATAATACAATGATAGACGCCCGTACAGGATGGCAGCCCGATCAGCAACGTTCAACGTTCAGGGGGCCCCTTGCGGGCAACACTGTGGCATTAACAATATCGTCACCGGCGATCCGCATCACTCTACAGCTTGGTAAACGGTACATGTGGTCCGGAAATAGATCCGAGGATCTGGGCGTTAAGTAGGCAATTTCGGACACCAAACATCACATAGTGCTATGTCATAGTCATTTTCATAGCGATCAACAGATTGAAATGGCAAAGATTACTGCCCCGCTTGTTACTATTCCGAAGTAATATATCGGTCGGTAATTCATCGTAGCCACGTTGTTTGGCGAAATTGGTTATGCCATCCTGTTACCACCAAACCCAGTCCATTGAACAGACAAATGTGTAGGAATGTAACAGAAGTAGGAGAAACAAAAGACAGCAGACAAAAAGACCATATAAGAACTGTCCCTATCACCGTATAGAAATATCAGCAGACCAGCTACCGCTTCGTAAATGACCAAGAATCAAGGAAGGTTCCGTTATCAAAGTGAAGAACACAATCTAACATGGGAGCGAGGGTAGAAATTGGGAAATTGGGAAATTGGGAATGGGGGAATGGGAATCCTGTGGCTTCGATCACCTTGTACCCCCACAGAGTGCAAGGTGTGTGTTCCTCGCCACCTTACCCGTGAAGACGGCTCCACAGCTGGGACAGAGCCACCTCCAGAGTAGGTGCTTCTCTTGGATATGCCTCATCAACCCTTCTTTAGTAAAAGTAGAGGCATCCGAGCAGTTCTCCCATTGGCATAGGAAGCCGAGGGAACGATATCCGACACCGAATATCCCATGGGCATCCCTCAGGTGTGTAGGGAAATAAATCCCTTGAACGGCGGTACCACATCGCACGCCGCCTGCTGCCCAGCGACAAGTGTGGGGGCTGAGCTCTGGTGAGCTGGCAATAGAGACCAGCCTCTGGGCGTCCTGAAGAGAGTAAGACACAGCGATGGACATTGCGTTTGTCTCACCTCGTCTGTGAAATCGTGGTTGAAACCATCATGATAGCTGTTTGTAACGTTCTGAGGCATTGTAGTCACTTGGAGGAGACGAACTCTGGTGTAGAAGGATGCGATCTCAAAACGTACCGTTATTCTGAAGCAGAGTACGACCATGTCTGACATTTATATGACACTAACGCAGATATCCTGCCACGCATGAGATTAGAATGATGCTTGCGCACTAGCACAGCTTGGCAATTGGCTCCGCCGCCTACATGGACTCACATGTATGATATATTATGTCTGCGTCAACGTGGTGGGCACTTTGCCCGAGGATGGCACGCATTAACTTACTACGGATTGCCACTGATCAACCCGCCAGTTGGACTATTTCAGTAAAGTCTGCACGCATTCCAGTCACAAATGTGAAGGAGCTCAACTTGGTATGTGTCGTATATTTCACATTTGTGGTAGAACTTTGCCACTTGGTAGATAACCGTATAAACCAACGATTCATTGAAGAAAATAGCGGTACCTACCCACATGTACGGAATTTCATCAAACGATTACCAATGCCAGCCACCGTTGCCCAGCGTCTGCCAGTGCTTGAGCCCGCCGCTGCCCGAAATGATTGGGTGCTGACAAAATATTTTGATTGCTTCTCCCACGGAGTGGCTCAAACACCCGCTTGTCCTACAGCCGTAAGGCTATTACACTACAACAGTGACTAACACATTCAAACGTCATTGAACGATAGGAATGTTACATGCACATGCACAAAATCTTTGCTGGATGAATTGAATGAGGCAACACACGATGGAAACAGAAAGCCAGATAGAGAGAAAGAAAGAATGGAAGACCACAAATAAATGCAAACGAAGGAACGTAAGTGACGCAGTAACTGCATCTAGACAGGCTAGTCAAAAAATTGCCACTGAATGGTCTTGAATGGCATAAACACACCTTCAAGCTTTCGGTCCCTCCTTGAAGGAAATAGCCTGCTCCTCATTCATAGCAGAGACGATTGTGATCAGAAGTTCCTTTCCTTCATCGAAATCCTTCTGGATGCTCGTTCCAAGGTCACCCTCAGGGACTTTAATATCATCCTTGGGTGTCCCGTCTGCTGTCATGAGGTTGAGGTAACCGTCATCAATGTTCACCTAAGAAAAGAAATAAGATCCTGGTGAATGAATTCACAATAAATAAGCATCTACAAGAGCGTATTCGTTTCGTTGAACGTTAGGAACGTCCATGTTGTGAGTAGAGGGAGAGATATCTTCCTGTTCGAACATAGAGTGAGTTGGCGTACAGCGTTCTGCGGATTCATCGATACATACCATTTTCTTGCCGGTGAAAATCTAAGCAAGATGAAGTCAGGAAGAAGAATCAAGCGCTGGTACTATTGAAACATACATCAATGGCGACAAGATGGACCTTGGCGTGTCCATGCTTTCCGGTCTTGGAGGTCGACATTTCGACAATTTTGCAGGGGCGGCCTGATGGTAAGAAGAGAGTACATAAGACAACAGACGCGAACCTCCCCCAACAATGTGAGGATTTTGGGAGTAAGGTACCTTTAATGACAACATGACCATTTTTGCGAAGAGCAGAACATTGCATGGGAAAGGTGAGCGAGGCACCTGCACTGGCCTAACAATCGGCATCGAGTACGATCAGCAGCGGGGGCGAGCAAAGAGAGATAAGGAGGCATACCTGCTCAAAGACCTGGTTATGCTGCTCATCGTCGTTCATCGTTGTAAATGGTGATGCGAAAGGGGGATCTAAGTGCGTCTACGTGAGGGGAAGATAGAAAAGATGAAAGAAGATGTTAGGATGAGAACAAGATTTTGAAAAACAGAATTGACCAACAACACGATCGCGATTGCCGTTTCAAACTCCGACGTGTGAACATATGGCTCGGATGCCGAGTTGCCGTGGTCTAGTTCAACAAAGTCCATTTGTACATTGTCAACTTGTCGTAGTCTACCAACGAACACGCTGAGGATGTCAAGGAAACTAAGTCGGTTCGGTAACAGTGAATCACGGAAATGGAAGAGTGAAAGAAAACGAAAGAAAGAGATGAGATCCCATTCGTCGATTCGAGGGTTGCTCCAATTGTGCAACAGAAACAATCCACTTGAATCGCAGTGAACAGTGAGAGGTTTAGCTAGTATGCGCCACCATCACGCTGGGCGATGCTACTGGACCCTTGTGTGTTGGCGAAATGACCGTTGTCCTTGAACCTGCCCGCCAATTTACGAAGCTAATAGTGAACGAACCAAGTGACATGCTAAAGTGCAGTGTGTCCATGGGTTCCTTGGAGATGCCAACCAAGCGGCGTGCTGTCTGTTGTCGGGAATTGCCGATCCAGGAGAGTGTAAGTAACGACGACTTGTACGTGGCTCCTTCCAGCCGGACCCACAAGTCCCAAAATCGTCACAGCCTGGCAAGTACATAAGACAGTGATCCTCTCGGCTCATGTGCTAATCATCGATGCATCAATGCCAGATTTACTTTCTGATTGCATACTTTGATTTATCATGCATCCGTTTGGAGGAACACCAGTATGTCCCCGATGCAGCAAGGCCGTGTATGCAGCTGAGCAGGTGTGTAGCGTTTAACAGTCGTACTCGTGCCTCGTTTGACTCATGCGCGTGCGATCTAGGTCATGGGGCCAGGTCGTAAGGTAAGCACACTCGGTTAGCCCTCTGGAATTTCCGTCACTGTTCACCTTGTGCCACTATCAGCTTTACCACAAGGCATGTCATTAAACCACCCCTTCTACGCTTGCTCATTCAGGGCCGTACTGTACCCTTAACAGCCATGTCTTGCGTGTACTTCGTGCAACAAACGTCTGGACTCCCTTACCTTACTAGAGCACGACCAAGAGGTATGGCCTTTTCATCATGGCCTATTCACTCATCTTGATGCTCACTTGATTTAGCCATATTGGTAGGCATTGCTTTCCCAACCCTTGTTTCGCTCACCTTTGACCCATTTCCCAAGCAAAAATTGCCATGTACGCAACTTTGGCACCCGGGACCTTCGACAGGCAAACCTCCCTCATCGAGACGACCTTGTTTCTCCTTCAACTCCCTCCTCTCCTGCCCGAAACCCTTTCCTCGCGGTATCTGGGGCGTCCAGTACCCCTTCCCGAACATCGGGTGATGTCACTAGCCAAATGTCCCCTGTTCGTTCTCCTTTCCCTCTGCCAACTACGCGTGGCCGAGCTAATGGTTCGCTGGATCTCACACCGCGTCCCCTTGTCAACGATGGATCTCGTTCACCCGTCCGCACCCAGTTCACAGGAGCAGCACCACTCCTTCGTGCCAACTCTGCCCTCCCCGCGCGGTATTCTCGTGCTCCTATCAACCCAGCAAGTGATTTAATCGCTCCTAGCGCAGAACCAAACGCAGAGGGAAACGATACTGCAGAGGAGGACGAAGTACAAGACATCGTCGAGGAGCGCATGTCCTTTGAAGGCGACATTACCAACACCCAACGTGTCGGTGAAATTCAGTTTCCGCGCACTGTTCCACTCAGTCCTTCCAAGTCTGTCTCGAGTGTTCCCAGAAGTATGGGGCGCGCGGAGTCCATCCCAATTGATCGCCCAGTATCACCACTCAAGCCTAACTCGACTGGGTTGGTTTCTGGTGGCGCGACGAGCTCATTGAAACAGACGGCCACTGGTTCGCGTTATGGGGCTGCGCTCGGCGGTAGCACAGCTAGCCCTGCAAGGACATGGGGGCTCAGTGGCACGACGCCTGTATGTCCACGATGTGGCAAGAATGTGTATTTTGCGGAACAGGTTAGTGAATATTTTGCTAATGATTCAGATGCATCTTGATATGGTTGATAGATGAAAGCAGTTGGAAAGACGTGGCACAAAGGATGCTTGCGTTGCACCTCTTGCAGTACCCTGTTAGACTCCAAGCGGTTGAATGACAAGGACGGAGATCCGCTCTGTGGGAGATGTTACAATAAGGCAACGTCATGTTTTGCATATATCTTCCTCCTCTAACGTCTTTTATATAGCTTCATGGCCCACAAGGAAACGGGTATGCTCTGCTTGGAAAACCAGGCAGTTAAACATCGTATCTCACCATACCCCCATCCATGATTCTAACACTGATGTTGAATAGTGAATCTTGAAACAATTTTCCGATATCATTATTTCACTCTTGTGCCTGTACCGTTTACATGTTTTTCTCCAGTGTCACCATTAGTGAGCCCAGATATATACACTGTATTGTGGACTCCTCCCAATTCTCGATACGTATACTCACTTGGAAGCAATCTCTATCGAACTTCCTAGTAAAGGCAGAATGACTTCGCCCTTTGATTTCCCGGTCCCACCTACCTTTCAGCTCGGTCTGGCGCCCTATCACGGTGGGAACGATACTTCCTCCAGACTGCCAAGATTTCCTGCAGCATCCCGACCCTTTCCCCCAAATCCACCAAGCACCGATCCTGGATCATGTCTACCATGATCTCTTGCGCAGCAGCCTGAGCCTCAGGGCTAGCATTGGGTCCAGGGTAATATGTCAGATACGCCCCGATCCGCCTTCTGATATGACGAGGCGCGACCTTCCAGAAATCCTCCGCGAGTCTCCTTTCAGGAACCCCGCAGACGACTATGATCAACGGTGTGATGCCGCCCTTGTAGACGAGATAAAGCCTCTCCAACGTCCTCCACGTTTCGCTACTTGGCTCTTTCGCGGGCATGAAGAACATGACGAGGCCGATGCCCTTTTTGCCCTGATCCGAAATGCGATGGTGCATATTGCCGGGTGATTGACTCACGATCAAAGAAAAGGTTTGTGGATCAACCTGCTGAAATCGATGCCCCCGTTGGGGGCCGACGGCACGCCGGAGAGACGACTGCACACCCGGAGCAATGTCAACGAATGCGCCCTGACTTGTGGCGTCACAGACGACCACAGTGGTCGTCGGCCAAGAAAGCTCTCCGACCACTGCACGCACATTAGGCACTGTTACCCAGAACATATTATCGCCAATGTTCCAGCTTCCTGACGTGTACTCCTCTTGCAGGACATGGATGAGTTGGGGGTGAGCGGCGTCGCCGAGGCCACTGATGGGGACTTGACAGGGATCGCAAGCGATGTAGACATGTCTGTCGAAACGGAACCCTCTTCGTCTGATATCATGTTCGTTTCTCTCCCACCACGTATCGGCCCCCTCTTCGGGTCCAAGAATGACGATTGCGATTGGTACTTTCTTCCGACAAATAGCTGCATGGAAGAGATTATAATTCCGAACGTGGCGGACTTTAAGTCTTCCTGCACGAAAACAGAAAACGAGAAGGTCAATTCCCGCTGTTTGCTTGATCCCCTGAACGAAGAGCTTTATATTCTTCTCGGTCACGAGAACGTCATCGTCGATTTCGTCGAATCCACTCGGGTTCCAAAGGTTGACGTGCGTGTGCACATCGACCGCGACAGGGATACAGGTAAATGGTGAAACGGCCTCAACTTTGTGATTGAAATCTTGTTTGTTGCGCGAGGCAATCATCACGTCGATGAAGTCGTCTCTGTCTTCGCGATCTCCATATAAAAGTACGTTCCGAGGCTGGTTCAATTGACATTTCAATCATCTTGTGCAAGGTTTCAAGGTAACGGCCCACTCACAGGAAGGAAGTGACGCGAGAATAGATCTTGCAGCCTGAGTCTAGAGACCTCAGTTCGGTTGACATCGTCATTGGGGTCCCAAAACTCGGGTGGCACGACGGAAACGCAAGCATGAGCACAAAGCTGAAAACCAAATTCCGATATTTTCCCCTCATTGTGGTCCCACCACGTGTCCATATCTCCACTCGGGTTGTAAGACTCCAGATAGGTGACGATCATGGCTACGGGAACTCTCTTCTTGCATACTTGTTCGAATACGAATTTGTACTTTTCCCAGTAACCCCGCTTCACTGGCAGGCTTTTCTTACCACTGGCTCCCCGAATACAGAATAGGAGGAGGTCGACACCCTCCGGAGTCGCGATCTGCTTCTGCAAGAACTGTTTCAAATGTTGCTTCGCTTGCTCGGCGGGGATTCTGCCAGCAGTTCCTTCGTCTAGTCCAATGGTGTCCCAAAGATTGACCTTGGCTCCCGTGTCCAGGGTGATACTGTAGGGTTTGTTTTCACCTGTGCACCCTAGGACATCATTGGAGGTCTTGGCTACCGGCCGTCCGACGAGTGCGTTGATGATGGAGGATTTACCCACACCACATTCACCGAATAGCACAACGTTGCGCGTCTATGCAAACAGAGTTATTTCAATCAAAAGACAAAATGTGGCAGGATCATAATCACTGTTTCCATATGAGTGGTACTGAGAAACGCGTGTGCCTTACGGATTCAGCCCCGAACTGCTTCCAATAATATATTGGCCTGCCACAAAGACTATGGATAACGAGAGCATGGTGACTGGACAAAACTCACCAACGTCCCCGGAATGGGCCTCTTCACAGATCCGTGCTATGTAGCTGGTAGCGCCTGTTAGACTTTCAGCCACTCGGAATGGGCCAAGGGTATGATTACGGCCACTAAGCAGTACCTCCGGAGATGTCAGGCTCCGATGGAAATGTTCCAGTCCGGCGCTGGTGCCACATCACAAGTGGCAGGTGCCGCCCATCAGCAATGTCACCTGAAATGTTAGCAAGTGATTTGTTCATTCAAATCAATCACGATGGTGGATAGGGTAAGCTTTCCAACAGACACTGACAAGTGTGTCGTTTGCCAGTAAACATATATTCAGACATGGCCCTCCGGGCATCACTAAACCCGGGCGTCGAATCTGAATTTCCCACGCATTATGCCCATCTGGAAACCTGGACCCGGAGGGGACACCGCAGTCGTCCGCCAAGCAAAGGTCCCAAATTATTTGGGTGTGGTCGCAGCCGCATCACCACTCAGAATCCGCTCATCGCGTGGCGCTCGAATCCAACCACTAGAAATGGATTTGGAGCTTGTCGAGAACAACTCGCGGATCGGAGGCAGATTTTGGTCGCTCAGGCTAGGCTATCACGCGACATAGCCCGTCAACCCGGTATGTAACTTGGCTTTTCCAGGTTTCTAGGACAGCACTATACTCTAAACACTGACTAGTTTGAGAAGGTAACGTTAGTTCATTGACACTCGGATTCCCGGGCTGAGTCGCCATTCTATTGTTCAGTTTCGCTTTGGGGGTAGTTGGGTTTGCATGACAAGCGGTGAGTTCTACTTCGCTTCTCCGAAGTTCCTCTCGCCCATTATAAATCGTGTCTGCGGTCGTCGTCTTCGCACGATCTTGTTACAAGCAGGCCAGTGAAGGTGGAGAGGCGGTAAGTAAATCTACGTTGGATGTCTTTTATGATCACTGATACACCGCACTTAGTACTTGACGTCCCGAGCACTCCTGGGGAAGCTTCTTGGAGACGTTGCGTTGATCATCAACCTACTTGTACAATTCCGACCGGACCATGTCGAGAGCGAGGGGCCTGTGAACAAGCGCGCCAAGTTGGGCCCGTATGTGACCCTCATAATTGTCCAGACGTGTAACCTGATGACGTCTCTAGAATACCGCATGCCTCCAAGATCAGCAAACTCCAACCACTGAGTTTATTGGCCGAAGTGCTTGGAACGACGGAGATTCCGGGATCTTTGGATTTGATATCTAACTTTTTGGAGACACTGAACAAGATTGTGCGCTCCGACCTTTGGGGGCCGTCGGACACGAGCTACGTCTGCCAGATGTTGATCGCTGCGATAGAAAAGAGTGCAAGTAGAATCACGGCGAGTATTTTCTTTCGTGTGGCCTCCTTCGACATTTATTTGATATGATATCAGGATCCACCAGCAGGGCCCATTCGCCTGGATGTTTTGGTTGAACTTATCCGGGGTTAGTTAAATTGCGCCTTGCTCGTTCACCGACCCCTAAACTCACTCGGCAGTTACTGATAATCCTCAAACGTCCAATGAGGCTTTGCTCTTGATGGCCAACTTGGCCCGGCTCACCCCCGACTCTGTCCTTCATAACATCATGCCCATTTCACGTTCATGGGGTCCAATGTCATCCATAGGGACGATTCGTATAGCTCCAGAGTTGTTCAGATTGTGAGTTTGTATTTATCTTTTTTTTTTTTTGAAAACCAGCTCAGGGATTCTGCGCAGACCATCGATAACGTTGTGCCCATGATGGTGTCGTTTTTGAAAACAAAACACATGGATGGTCTTGACTTGTACATCGGGGCGAGGGATTTCCTGCACATCTTTACGGATGCGTCGAATCACATTCCTAGACATTGACGACAAAAGTTTGTCCTTTTTTCTCGAGGGGGTGACTTGTTTGCTCATCTACCCCACTAGCTTGTTTGTGCATCTCACAGAGGTCCTTGGGGCAGAAACATTCTTGGCTCCGATCTGCATGCTCCTGGTCGACAAAGTCACCAATCGCGCGAGCCGTCAAACCCCGGAAGAAGCGCAAAGTACACTCGCCCTCCCTGCGTCGTTGCTACGCCATTTCGACCGCCAACAGCAACTAGTCGTGAGCCTTCATCTTTCTAAACGGCTCACATTGAGATGATTTACAATGTGTTGCAGGTACTCACAGACCCTGACACCATCAGATGCGGATGCGCCCAGCATTGGAGAGGGCGGTAGCACCACCGACATCATCACCCATTTCTTGAATCTAGCCACGTCTCCAACAGGCCACGTCTCGGAAAACGACTTGGCGACGATTGTTACCGCGGCTCAGACTGCCATCGAGCGCATTATGAACTGGGGTATGGCATGGGTAGGGCATGTCCGGGTCACACCCGTGGGTAATGTGGTGGGCTGGGTGGTATGGGTACGGGTGGGGTGGGTGCTTTGACCCGGACGGATATGGGTAAGAGGTCGGCTTACCCGTAGGATCCGTGGATATCCACAGCACACTCGGCCTGAGGCTGTGCATGTCTAGCTCCATCTCGACTGTCATTCTACGCTTGTTTTCTTCTTCATTATTGTACCATTCCTCATGGTGCAATTCTTTTTAAAACCTTGCATAATATGGATATATATTGAAGATTTCCTTACCTTCAAGTGCGCACGAGAGAGTCGTCATCATGGCTCGCGCTAGTACACCTCCAGCATCGTCCCAGAATCCAACACCGCCCGACTCTCCATCAGGAAATGTTCGCAGCCGCTCTGACAAAAGAGCTCATCGGTCTCCACCAGCTGTACTCGTGTCACCTGTGAAGAAACGAGGGAAACAAACTGAGAACACTATGGACGCTGAAGCGTGGAATAAGGATGATGATGACCATTACGTATACGACGTTATCGTCAAGCGTCATACTCGCCCCAATGGCGATCATAACTTTATTGAGTTCCACCTTATATGCAAAGTGGATCCTCGAGGTCACAATGCTCACATTCGCAGGCGGATGCAGGCTGGCCATGGGACTTCAAACCTCGCAAGAGGCTTCAAAGACTGTAACTCTCGTCGTGGGGTCGATAAGGCTGCGACTGGTGCACGGGCTCAGCAGACAATTGAAATCGATCTCTGAATTATTATACGCCCGTAAAGCATCAGGCTCTCATTGCCGTGCCCCGTGCGGTTTCGAAACGGCCATTTAATATGGTAAACGACTCTATATGTTCAAGAAGTAGCACTCCTTCGGCCTGGGACGGTGTTGCCATCGCCGTCCACTATTTCTCGTGATGTGAACCATCGGAATGCCAACACTGAACTTATTGAGATAGACTAATTACGTCGCGGCATTCCCTAGTATCCACGGATTGCGCCGGGTCACCCAGCCTTAACCCACGATGGGACATCACCCATGGGTCATACCCGGACACCCAGTGTTACCCGCTGATTATCTGTGGGTCGACGACTGTCAGTCCGTTTTCCGGCAACCTTGCTGTTCCTGTACCAGCATATGGCCTTGTCGGGCTGTCCTTTGATCTCTCGCCCTCCCTTCCGATCCACGGCAACAGTCACAATGAGCTTGGCACCCTCAACGAGCAGCCGTCCACGCACGACGCGTTTCTTTTGACGCGTTCGCGCGTCGTAAAAGTAAGTTTACCGGTATATGATCATTCTGTGGGACTGCCAAGCTCATTGTGAGATATCAAGGTACGCAAGCATCCGAGCGCGACCTTTCTGTCCCTCCGCTCGATCTTTGAGTTTCTAGACGAATCCGTACGTCGTTCTCTTACCGTGTTAGATTTGTGAGCTGATAAACTTTAAGAATCAGGCTGACCATCCAAGCGTGGGGTCTTCTTTGTCCGTGTGGACATTGAAGGACCTAACTGCCCTCGGTCAATTTTTCATATCTTGGTCGGCAATTCGCGTCACCGCCACATTAATGGACGAGTGAGTGTTGGCCAGCGTGGCTTGAAAATACTTGCGGTTAAAGGGGTAACGACGAGTCAGATGCTCTCGTATCGCCACAGGGACTCAACCGAGACTCGGGTGTCTCCTTTCTCCTCGGCGATCGTTCTTTCGTCGTCTTTTGTGATCGGAGTTTCGTCGTACTGACTATGGTTCGCGTTTTTCAGGCGTGTATATTTCTCTCGCTTTCCCTCCCATCTTTCGCCGTATTTCCTGCTCTCGAGGCTGATCTGGAACCCTTTGAGAAACTTCGTCG